>OZ014488.1:11172997-11420747 GCA_963965965.1 Trididemnum nubilum | reverse complement strand
CTGGCCCTCATCTAAACTTTTTTATGAACGTAATGCAATAACCAGCGCCGTATTTGCTATATGGCACAGTGCCAGGGCCCTGCGCTCAGATAGTAGGACTTTTTTTGGTCTTCACTTTCATTTGGCAGGAAGATGTTGCAAAAATCCCCTAAGTGCCAG
This sequence comes from Trididemnum nubilum, assembly GCA_963965965.1. Taxonomy (NCBI): domain Eukaryota; kingdom Metazoa; phylum Chordata; class Ascidiacea; order Aplousobranchia; family Didemnidae; genus Trididemnum; species Trididemnum nubilum. The sequence goes on along the minus strand of OZ014488.1, from coordinate 11,420,588 downwards.
GGACCCCGCGCAATGTAAATCCGGCCCAGGAATAAAATGTTTAGTAAGCGTAACCATCTATTGTACCACTTTTCAATAACGATTCACATCCACCTTGCCAGTTTTACGCAAAAAATACTTTTAAAAAAATAGCTAGGGGAAATGCTCATTAAACAAATTATTGCATTTCAATTAAAGGGGCCTGGGCCCCCGGGCCGTACATGTACTTCTATAACTGGTTAACTTCATGACAAAACAAAAATTTTGAAGAAAAAGCTTAGAGCGGATTACTATTTACTGCTAAAATATTGCAGGAGGCAATGAGTCTTACTTATCCCTACATGGACCAAATCACTTACAATTAAAATTTTACACCATAATGCAAGATTTTAAACGTGTTTTGGACTTTAATTGCAAGTAAAAGGAGGATTGAACGGTTAAAATTTTTCGATTGGCTTTTAAATGTTAAAAATCTAGTTCTTTCAAATGGCTGAGAACACGTGCGAAATGTGATCCAATGAGATGAAATAGCTTTTTTTTCCAAAAACGTACAAAAATCGCCCAGTGGCTGGGGGCTTCGCCCCAGACCCACACAAACCCCCACCCCCATAGGGCTCCGCCCCCAGACCCCCGTCTGTGATACTCTTGAGAACACTAGCTTTCTCAAAACGTCTCCTAAGTTAAACATTTGCACTTTCTAACTATTAGTTTTCGCCCTCTCTCTTTACCAAAATCCTGGTTAAATGCCAACGGGCTACAGCTTCAGATCTTCCATTCTACGTTATCTTTGCCCCAGAAAAGGTTCCTCTTTTGAAAATTTTTGATGACGTCATTGCATGTGATTTGTGTTTGGGCCCCCCCAATCAAAAATCCTGGCTACGCCTATGCCCCAACCTTTACCCACGATTTCATTCGCACATTAGTCCTCCCGGATATTTTCAATTGCTTAAACTTTTAACACAGTGCGTTTAACGGTTTAAAAGTATACAGCAGGAGAAGAAAAAGAAAGAAAAAAACAGTTAGAAAAAAGATACCAGAACAAGAAGAATAAGAATAACAAGTATAGTTTTCAAGTTGCGGTAAACGAGCATAACCAAAAGAAAGATGGTTGATATAGTGTGCTTAAATACCACAAATCATTTTTCATCAAAAGCGGTGACTACCGAGGTACAGGGTGTTTCCAAAAAAAGTGGACCAATTTTAAATTGCTCTCCTGATCACATAACATGCTTGTTTTTGTCAAAACAACTTGCATTGTGAAGAGTATATTATGCCATTTTATGAGCAATATCTACAAACCAAACAACTCCAGCAAAGACAAACAAACAAACAAGTAGTTTAAGCATATCGTTTGTAATTCACGCTTTCTATGTGCGCCCCTCGACGGTTGAGACAGGCTTTTATTCGGACTGCAAAGTTTTGACCAACTTTCCTCACAGTCTGAGGAGAAACGTGCTGGATATAATGGATCACATTTTGCTCGATATCATCTAGACTTCTGGGTTTGTCAGCAAATATGGTTTACTTTGCCGCTTCCCATAACCAGAAGTCCAATCGATTGAGATCAGGGCTATGTGGGGACCACTCGTGATCAGTACCAAGGGCAAGGAGGCGAGTATTGAAAAGTCCTCTCGGATAAGCAGTAGTTTTATGTTCAGTATGAGGTGGGGGCCCCATCTTGTATGAGCCAAGCCATTCGGAGTTGGCCCTCAGATAGTGTTTCCGATAAGTCATCGTAGAACATTTTGATGACGTCACGATAACGTGCAGCATTGACAGTGACCGTTTTACCGCCTTCTTCAAACCAATAGGGTCCCAGTAAGCCATGTCTGGCATTGAATGCAACAAAAGCGGTGACCTTGGGACCCTTTAATTATTTTTCTGTGACTTCTGGTTGCTCAGATTCCCAGAAAATGTTGTTATGGTTATTGACAGCACTGTTCAAATGGAAGCGTGCTTCGTCAGAAAACCAAATGTGGTTGATCCAACTTGGTGTGCGCTGGAGCTTTTGGCTGATCCAATCACACATTGTTTGCCTTCTCTGTTTGTCTTTAGTGGTTAGTCTATGCCAAACAGATATGATGTAGGGGTATAGTTGTAGTTCCTTCGTCAATATGCGAAACATGCTGGATGGAGACAATCCTAATTCTTGTGACCGAGGGCGATAAGATATTTTTGGACTGTTAATGGTTGAATTGCGTACCTTGTCGATGTTTGTCTGGTTCTTAGTAGTGGTTGCTGGCCGTCCACTGTTCCCCTTGTAACTTTTCCTTATGGTACCCTTGCCTTCAAAATGTTTGACAATTCTCTTTATTGCATTATTCTTTGGTCCATCTCGTGTATGAACGTTAAACTCACGACAAAAAGAACGACGAACTTGGACGTAGGATTTGGATTCATACCAAAATTGGACAATTTTAATTTTTTGCTGTTCAGTGGAAACTATTTCATATATCTACCTGCATTTCACATATAACAAATATCATACCATTACCTACAAAGCCTGAAAAAATGAACGGGTTATGTTGAAAAATCCTCTTGCAACAAAAAAACAAATCGGTCCACTTTTTTTGAAACACCCTGTATATTGGTTCAAACTCGTTAACTTTTTTGCCTATTTTCGGCCTGTAATATTTTGGTTATTTCACCGGGCGCCCCCAAACTCATTTTGCATAAAGCAATGGTTAGCACCCACATTGTGTCCAAATTTCAGCTTTGAACGTCAAGTGGTTTGGAACTATTTTTGTATTGATTTTATTATATCGTTTTTATTACTTATATAATGGCAAATTAATGATTATCATATTCTGCTAATGGTATAGCAGATATGTGAGGAAGTGCTACCTCACAGTAGTGAAAAAAGTCTATTGTAAATAATTTATATATATAGAATTAATAATTTTTCAATCCAAAAACGCATTTTTTGTGCTTTTGTTTCAAGTCACGATCACAAGACCTAGGATCCCCAAAATTGGCACACATGACGCTTTCAAAAATTCTTACGTTAACACCAAAATTTGCCTTTTTAGGTTTTGCCGTTTGCTGGTTATAAGCTAACCAATTCTCATCTGCAAAATTCGCGAATAAAAGCAATGGTACCACGCGCTCGCACAAAGTCCCAATAACTGCGACATCGAATAACGACTTCGTTTAAGCTTCAACGCGGTTATTGTTACGTCACAATTTATCAGGAATGAGTAGTCTCATTTTAACCGTGAAGGAGTAATTACTAATAACCACAAGCAGTTTTTAGATTTGACCTAATTTGCGGAATTTTTCTGGCCTGGTTTTGGCTTCAAATTACTTTTCGGTTTGGGCCGCGGAAGGAAATGTATTTGTCGGTCCGTTTACAACTCTGTCGTAAAGTGCTTTCCAATTACAAACTGTTTGGCTTGTTATGGGTGGCGAAGGCAGAAATCTGAAAAGGATTGCGAGCATAGCTCAAACATGGATCAAATCAGGCGCGTAGCCAGAAATTCGCAATGGGGGGGGCTGTTTCGGGAGCCTGGGGGCTCCGCCCCAGCCGCTGGAGGCTGGGGTTTGGGGGCAAAGCCCTCAGCCGCCGGAGGCACGGGGGTCTGGGGGCGGAGCCCCCAGCACTCGAAAATTTTGCACTTTCTTTGCAAAAGTAACTTCATTTTAGAACTATTTTGATTAAAAAATAATGCTTTTAAAACGTGGCTTAGAAATTGGAAGAGCAAACATGATTAAACTGGTGGCATAAATGGGCTATTTGGGAGGTGGCTAATTCAATAAAACTCACACGGAGTAGTCTATTTCGTATACAGTTTATAGAGAAATGTAATCGGGGGGGGGCTAATGAAAAGAGATTTGGGAGAAATGATTGGTAATTAGCTAGTACTGAATCGCCCCCCCCTCCCCCTATTCCTTAGTTTATAGTATATTTGTTGATGACACCTATATTTAGCATTTTTACACTTTCGTTTAAATTTGACTGCTTATTTTTTATCATTTTTCAAATTTTTTATTTATTTGTTAGTTTTATTTTTGACAAATGAGCCCCCCCCTGAATATATGTTTCAAAAGATGTTTTAAATCACTATTTAGTCCACTCCACAGCATAAAACAGTCTCAAAAGTGCTAAAAACGTAGTGTTTTTCTCATTCTGCATTTTAGTCAACATGCCAATGGGAGGGCTACAGCCCCCCTCCCGCCCCCCCCCCCCCTGGCTACGCTACTGGATCAAATACCGGTTTAAAAGCCACTGCTGCTTAAATCTTTTAAAAACCCATTTTTGTAAGCGAAGACCTTAGTTTCTGGAGGTAAAAATTTTTCAATTTTTTACAAAAATTATAATGACTCAATTTTGAGACTACCTTTGTTTCAATTTCTGCTTAGAAGTTATATCTTTTTGGTATTTAAACAGTGCAAAACAAGCAAAGTAAGTTGATTGGTGATTCAGAACTTGAGAATTGCTTTATGCTTTGATAAAAATGTTCTTGTCTTAGAAGCAGCTTTTCGTCTGATACTTGTCAAGAAGAATCGTCATAATGAAGAGTGTTGGAAAAAAAGCATCTATTTATAGAAAAAGCCGAGCCGTGATTGGATTAGCACTTTTGAGACTGTTTTATGCTGTGGAGTGGACTAAATAGTGATTTAAAACATCTTTTGAAACATATATTCAGGGGGGGGCTCATTTGTCAAAAATAAAACTAACAAATAAATAAAAAATTTGAAAAATGATAAAAAATAAGCAGTCAAATTTAAACGAAAGTGTAAAAATGCTAAATATAGGTGTCATCAACAAATATACTATAAACTAAGGAATAGGGGGAGGGGGGGGCGATTCAGTACTAGCTAATTACCAATCATTTCTCCCAAATCTCTTTTCATTAGCCCCCCCCCGATTACATTTCTCTATAAACTGTATACGAAATAGACTACTCCGTGTGAGTTTTATTGAATTAGCCACCTCCCAAATAGCCCATTTATGCCACCAGTTTAATCATGTTTGCTCTTCCAATTTCTAAGCCACGTTTTAAAAGCATTATTTTTTAATCAAAATAGTTCTAAAATGAAGTTACTTTTGCAAAGAAAGTGCAAAATTTTCGAGTGCTGGGGGCTCCGCCCCCAGACCCCCGTGCCTCCGGCGGCTGAGGGCTTTGCCCCCAAACCCCAGCCTCCAGCGGCTGGGGCGGAGCCCCCAGGCTCCCGAAACAGCCCCCCCATTGCGAATTTCTGGCTACGCGCCTGATTTGATCCATGTTTGAGCTATGCTCGCAATCCTTTTCAGATTTCTGCCTTCGCCACCCATAACAAGCCAAACAGTTTGTAATTGGAAAGCACTTTACGACAGAGTTGTAAACGGACCGACAAATACATTTCCTTCCGCGGCCCAAACCGAAAAGTAATTTGAAGCCAAAACCAGGCCAGAAAAATTCCGCAAATTAGGTCAAATCTAAAAACTGCTTGTGGTTATTAGTAATTACTCCTTCACGGTTAAAATGAGACTACTCATTCCTGATAAATTGTGACGTAACAATAACCGCGTTGAAGCTTAAACGAAGTCGTTATTCGATGTCGCAGTTATTGGGACTTTGTGCGAGCGCGTGGTACCATTGCTTTTATTCGCGAATTTTGCAGATGAGAATTGGTTAGCTTATAACCAGCAAACGGCAAAACCTAAAAAGGCAAATTTTGGTGTTAACGTAAGAATTTTTGAAAGCGTCATGTGTGCCAATTTTGGGGATCCTAGGTCTTGTGATCGTGACTTGAAACAAAAGCACAAAAAATGCGTTTTTGGATTGAAAAATTATTAATTCTATATATATAAATTATTTACAATAGACTTTTTTCACTACTGTGAGGTAGCACTTCCTCACATATCTGCTATACCATTAGCAGAATATGATAATCATTAATTTGCCATTATATAAGTAATAAAAACGATATAATAAAATCAATACAAAAATAGTTCCAAACCACTTGACGTTCAAAGCTGAAATTTGGACACAATGTGGGTGCTAACCATTGCTTTATGCAAAATGAGTTTGGGGGCGCCCGGTGAAATAACCAAAATATTACAGGCCGAAAATAGGCAAAAAAGTTAACGAGTTTGAACCAATATACAGGGTGTTTCAAAAAAAGTGGACCGATTTGTTTTTTTGTTGCAAGAGGATTTTTCAACATAACCCGTTCATTTTTTCAGGCTTTGTAGGTAATGGTATGATATTTGTTATATGTGAAATGCAGGTAGATATATGAAATAGTTTCCACTGAACAGCAAAAAATTAAAATTGTCCAATTTTGGTATGAATCCAAATCCTACGTCCAAGTTCGTCGTTCTTTTTGTCGTGAGTTTAACGTTCATACACGAGATGGACCAAAGAATAATGCAATAAAGAGAATTGTCAAACATTTTGAAGGCAAGGGTACCATAAGGAAAAGTTACAAGGGGAACAGTGGACGGCCAGCAACCACTACTAAGAACCAGACAAACATCGACAAGGTACGCAATTCAACCATTAACAGTCCAAAAATATCTTATCGCCCTCGGTCACAAGAATTAGGATTGTCTCCATCCAGCATGTTTCGCATATTGACGAAGGAACTACAACTATACCCCTACATCATATCTGTTTGGCATAGACTAACCACTAAAGACAAACAGAGAAGGCAAACAATGTGTGATTGGATCAGCCAAAAGCTCCAGCGCACACCAAGTTGGATCAACCACATTTGGTTTTCTGACGAAGCACGCTTCCATTTGAACAGTGCTGTCAATAACCATAACAACATTTTCTGGGAATCTGAGCAACCAGAAGTCACAGAAAAATAATTAAAGGGTCCCAAGGTCACCGCTTTTGTTGCATTCAATGCCAGACATGGCTTACTGGGACCCTATTGGTTTGAAGAAGGCGGTAAAACGGTCACTGTCAATGCTGCACGTTATCGTGACGTCATCAAAATGTTCTACGATGACTTATCGGAAACACTATCTGAGGGCCAACTCCGAATGGCTTGGCTCATACAAGATGGGGCCCCACCTCATACTGAACATAAAACTACTGCTTATCCGAGAGGACTTTTCAATACTCGCCTCCTTGCCCTTGGTACTGATCACGAGTGGTCCCCACATAGCCCTGATCTCAATCGATTGGACTTCTGGTTATGGGAAGCGGCAAAGTAAACCATATTTGCTGACAAACCCAGAAGTCTAGATGATATCGAGCAAAATGTGATCCATTATATCCAGCACGTTTCTCCTCAGACTGTGAGGAAAGTTGGTCAAAACTTTGCAGTCCGAATAAAAGCCTGTCTCAACCGTCGAGGGGCGCACATAGAAAGCGTGAATTACAAACGATATGCTTAAACTACTTGTTTGTTTGTTTGTCTTTGCTGGAGTTGTTTGGTTTGTAGATATTGCTCATAAAATGGCATAATATACTCTTCACAATGCAAGTTGTTTTGACAAAAACAAGCATGTTATGTGATCAGGAGAGCAATTTAAAATTGGTCCACTTTTTTTGGAAACACCCTGTACCTCGGTAGTCACCGCTTTTGATGAAAAATGATTTGTGGTATTTAAGCACACTATATCAACCATCTTTCTTTTGGTTATGCTCGTTTACCGCAACTTGAAAACTATACTTGTTATTCTTATTCTTCTTGTTCTGGTATCTTTTTTCTAACTGTTTTTTTCTTTCTTTTTCTTCTCCTGCTGTATACTTTTAAACCGTTAAACGCACTGTGTTAAAAGTTTAAGCAATTGAAAATATCCGGGAGGACTAATGTGCGAATGAAATCGTGGGTAAAGGTTGGGGCATAGGCGTAGCCAGGATTTTTGATTGGGGGGGCCCAAACCACAAATCACATGCAATGACGTCATCAAAAATTTTCAAAAGAGGAACCTTTTCTGGGGCAAAGATAACGTAGAATGGAAGATCTGAAGCTGTAGCCCGTTGGCATTTAACCAGGATTTTGGTAAAGAGAGAGGGCGAAAACTAATAGTTAGAAAGTGCAAATGTTTAACTTAGGAGACGTTTTGAGAAAGCTAGTGTTCTCAAGAGTATCACAGACGGGGGTCTGGGGGCGGAGCCCTATGGGGGTGGGGGTTTGTGTGGGTCTGGGGCGAAGCCCCCAGCCACTGGGCGATTTTTGTACGTTTTTGGAAAAAAAAGCTATTTCATCTCATTGGATCACATTTCGCACGTGTTCTCAGCCATTTGAAAGAACTAGATTTTTAACATTTAAAAGCCAATCGAAAAATTTTAACCGTTCAATCCTCCTTTTACTTGCAATTAAAGTCCAAAACACGTTTAAAATCTTGCATTATGGTGTAAAATTTTAATTGTAAGTGATTTGGTCCATGTAGGGATAAGTAAGACTCATTGCCTCCTGCAATATTTTAGCAGTAAATAGTAATCCGCTCTAAGCTTTTTCTTCAAAATTTTTGTTTTGTCATGAAGTTAACCAGTTATAGAAGTACATGTACGGCCCGGGGGCCCAGGCCCCTTTAATTGAAATGCAATAATTTGTTTAATGAGCATTTCCCCTAGCTATTTTTTTAAAAGTATTTTTTGCGTAAAACTGGCAAGGTGGATGTGAATCGTTATTGAAAAGTGGTACAATAGATGGTTACGCTTACTAAACATTTTATTCCTGGGCCGGATTTACATTGCGCGGGGTCCCTGGCACTTAGGGGATTTTTGCAACATCTTCCTGCCAAATGAAAGTGAAGACCAAAAAAAGTCCTACTATCTGAGCGCAGGGCCCTGGCACTGTGCCATATAGCAAATACGGCGCTGGTTATTGCATTACGTTCATAAAAAAGTTTAGATGAGGGCCAGAGGTAGCAACTTTTAGGACAAAAACCCTTGATTTCACCCTGGTTATACGTTTAAATTGCTTGGAAAAATTGAATTAAGGGGGTGCGCCGGGCCCCCTGATCGTCATAATTATTTATTGTTAATTACTGTTGTACGCCTGTAGCCTACTGTTGTACGCAAAGATGCTAAAAGAAACTGAAAATGAAGAAACAAGGCTTTTTTGTCAACTTTGTCATTGGTGGCATTTCAATTGAGGGGGTCCAGGCCCCCTGTGTCACCCCCCTGGCCACGCCTATGATTTTGAGATAAGATCGCACCCTTAAGTTCTTTTATAAAAAAAACATTTAAAGCAAAATTAAAATAACTTTTTTTTTCAAAGTGTGTAGGACTCGAGTCAATTCACTTGACAGTTTTTTGAAACTTCCAAGAGTTGCATGTCATTATTATGACGTGGACAGATGGTCGCCTTTATTGTTACTTACTTTTGTTCGCGTAAATCCTAAATTAAAGAAACTGCAATTCCGTTCGAGGACAACATACTGGCTGTGCTCTCATTATATTTATCATTGATAGCATTTCAATTCGGGGTTTGCATTACCGCCTGTTTTATAGCATTAAGTTCATAATAACATGGAACGAGGGCCTGGGGTTGCAACTTTTAGCACAAAACTTTTAGATTTTTCACAGGTTTTTCATATAAATTGTTAAAAATGTGAATTACCTGGCCCATGGCCCGGGACCCTTGGTCATCAGTTAGGGGTCCCAGGGCACCCTGGTTATCAGTTGGGGGCTCCGGACCCCCTGGTTGTCTTTTAGGGGCTCCAGGGCCCTGATTGTTGGTTAGGGGCCCCGGGGCACCTTGGTCGTTAGTTAGGCGCTCTGGGGCCCCCCTTGTCGCCAGTTAGAGGCCCCGGGGCGCCCTGGTCGTTAGTTAGGGTCCCTGGGATCCCTTTGTCGCCAGTTAGGGGCCCCGGGGCACCCTGGTTGTTAGTTAGGGGCCCTGGGACCCCCTGGTTGTCAGCTAGGAGCCCCGGGGCCCCGTGGTTGTCAGTTAGAGGCCCAGCGCCTCCTGGTCGTCAGTTAGGGGCCCCGGAGCCCCCTGGTTGTTAGTTACGGGCCCTGGTTGTTAGTTAGGGCCCCCCTGGTTGTCGGTTAGGGGCCCCCTGGTTGTTGGTTAGGGGCCCTGGGGCTCTCTGGTTTTTAGTTAGGGGCCCCGGGGCTGCCTCGTCGTCCGTAACTGCAACTAAAGATCGCTAGGCGATGTTGTCATAATTTTTCATCATTGGTGGTATTTTAATTGGGGGGGACCAGGCCCCTTGCCCTGGCTACGTCTATGGTTTGGGAATCCCCCTCAATTGGGTGCTCCAAAATTTTTAAATTTTAAACCGTAAGAGCTATAGATCGATCAAAATTTTAAAATGGGTAGATATTAAAAATTAACTACATCAAGCAAAAATTTTGGGTGTCATTATGGCGGTTTCACCCCCATACTGGCCTTCCAATATTCAAACTTTTTAACTTTTTAAGCTACACAAATAAAATTTTTAAGGTAAGTAAGTATAAAGGAAAGATAAAATTTGGCAAAATATGGGGGTACCAAATTGGAGTGTCCCTGTCAAACGAGAACGCCAGAATCCAAAATTTTAATTGTTTAGGTTAGACTCATCAAATTTTCAGGATAGGCAAATATGAAGGAAAGATAAAAATTTGACAAAATTTTGGGCACCAAAATAGGGGTTCTTCAATTGGGTCCTTTAAAATTCATAATCTTTAACCATTTAAGCGCGACACATGAAAATTTCAGGCAGGTAAATATAAAAGAAAGATAACATCAAAATTGGTAATTAAAATGTGATTAATTTCAGATGCCACAATTGGGGAGACCTCTTTTAACCGGTCCTTCAAACTTTTTAACAACTCAAGCTAAACAAACAGAATTTTCAAGATAGGCAAAAATATAATGCGAAAAAATTGAGAATCTCATACTAAAGGAGTCCTCCAAGTATGTTGACACCAACCCCACTAACCACAAACGCTAAACAAATTAAATCTATTGGATAAGTTAATATAAATCAAAGATTATAGATAATAAAATGTGGTTGACCACGTTGAGGAGACTAAGCTAAATGGCCTCTTAAGATTTTAAAATTCTAATTACGAAGTAGGCTACTTCAGCTAGACATATCAAATTTCAAGAGCAGTGGTAGGCTAATGTAAGAAAAAGATAAAACATGCCAAACTTGGCAATTCCGTGTTGGACAAATAGCCCTTTTAAATGGACCTTCAAACTATAAGATGAATTCTCTCAATGAATTGGCACCGCAGAAAAGTAGAAGAGTCAAACTTATGGATTACTTTAACATTAAGACGTTGAAGTACGTAAGTTTAGTGGCTTTGTTGGATTTAAGGTGGATGGCCGAGTTTTTTACTAAACTGTCACTTGTGACATTGAAAAAAATCTTCTACTTGCTCTTCAAAGTGTTTGAGCAATTTTATTAGAAAAGCTTTCGTGCTGAATAATGGATGTAATATAATATATTATACAATATCCAGTAAGTTGGCCGTTGGTTTGCACTGCTAAATGCGTTTTCAGAATAGGAATAGCTGTAAAATGCGTGCATATTTGTGGTTAGTGTTAAGTTTGGCTGGTGTAATGAAGTCGCTGGAATTTTAAAGATGGCTCCATGTTATTTCCAAAAAAGTAGAAAACTGTTAAAGTCCTAATAGCTTTTTGATTGACGTTTCTTCATAATTTTGATAACTTTTTTGAGACCGTTAAACTTTGAGAGCGACTAACCTCAAAGCTGTTAAAATGAACTAAAAAGAACGTAATGTGCAAAAAAGTACATTAGATAACTTTTGGTAAATATTTGTTTGATTTTAAACTATACACCTAGGGTACCAAAAAGCATAGAGTTGCGTAAATTACTATAAGTTTTCAATGTGAAGTCATCGTAAAGTTAGACTCTGCAATATCACTTATAAGGTTATAAGAATTTGATTTTTGTTTCTACATTGTGTTTGTGTGCGCATCTTTTTCCATGCTAATTGCTAAGGCAGGCATTATTTTGAATTAGTTTTTAAATTTTGAGAAAAATTAGTAGAACTGTTCGTACATGTGCATATATAAAATCCTTCTCAAAAAAATATTGCAGTGGGCTAATTGAGGGTGTGAATTTGATATGTAGAGTAGTGTGTCGAATTTCTGGTCAATATAATGCAAGTTACAAAATCCCAAAGTCATATTGGTATTTTCAGATCAAAAACTTTTGTTCCGAGCAAAAAGTTACTGTTGAAATAATTGTTTTTACGAGGGTTTAGTGTGTAACCGCAATTTTAACAATTGCGCTGCTAAGGTAAAATTCAACTAACTTCTCAAAAGTTACTGATAAACTATAGACAGTATCCGAAGCCTTAGAGGCACAATCAAGCCTTTGATTAACAGCCTAAGACATACTGTTTTGGAATCGACATTAGTCTTTTATTCGTCTTTAGTATAGCTTGGACTACAGGTATGAACATAAGCGTAGAAAAGCAAAAAGTCGCAAATTAAATAGATCATAAAAGAATAATTTTTTCCGCCCGAAAATATTAAGTAGCCTAATCACAATAATACAAGAAATATATTAGTTCAATTCAACGCAATTTCCAATAGCATGCCTTTAAAGAGCTGTTTCGCCAAATTTCAGGGCTTTTCAGTAAAGCTAGCAAGGCCAAAATGACAAATATCACCTGTGATAAAAATCTTCAAAACATACATCTTTACAACTTATCAATGAATAAATAAATCTTTACCGATTATGTTTATATTACATAAATCTTTACCCATCAATTTTAGCCAAACTAAGTAAATCTTAACCGAAAAATCTTTACCCAATGAAATATGAAATATATATAAATTATGTAAAAAGCTATAAATTAATGTTAAAACTTAAAGTTGAAATGAGAACTGTAAAATCATGCAAAAAAGCAGAGTTGTAAAATCATGATTGACATTTTATAGATACCTGTTCTAGACATTTAAATTTTGAAAGCCGTTAACGACAAACCTGATCAAGTTAACGGAACAATATGAAATTAGAAAGCGAAGTATTTCAGATCTGACTATCAACAACCATAAACGCGCTCAACGCAATTGTGAAGTTGTTTGGTTCAGTAAAGTTGGATACTTTCATGAAGTCCCCGGATATCGTTTGCGATGTCATATTCTACTTTTAACTACGCTTTTATAGCATCTAAAAGGCGAAAACACAAGGTAAATATATACGTACTGTATATCAAGCCCGAATTAAGACCAGCATTTTGTCAATCTTAAGCCTGAATCCGACCCAAAAATCCCAGCTCGCAACTTACGGTACATTTTAAGCCTTTTCATTTTCCTCTGTTATATTTTTGATTTTTTTGTTTTGTTTTGATAATAGAGTTAATATATAGTTTTATTACTGTTATATCCACAAATTTTTGCCTACCTTGGCTTGTTTACATAATTCGTCGGCTCATTTAATTCATCACGGTTTTCAAATCCCCTTAACGTAACGAATTAGGCAAATCTACGGTAATTACAGCACTTTGCGCTTGCATTTTCCCTCACTTTCCCGGAGTTAATTCAAGTTGGCCCATTCTACCCTAACGCTTATTTCTCATACGTTGTGGTGGCACAGCCTGACAAAAGACATGCAAACCGAACCAAAAATGGGTATTTGACTGCTTGACGTGGCTCGGCAAAAGCAGAGTACTAGACTCATAGATTATGAATGAATAAAATGGAATATTGGAATATTTGTTAATTTGGTGATGCATTTGTTCAAAAAAACGTATTGAAGTCATCTGCTATCACAAAAAATTAACGATATTTGATGATTTGAGGAATAAGTAAATTACAACCACAAATAAGGCTAAAATGTTTCTAGGCAAAAGCGCAGTGGATAGGTGGACAGAACACTGAAAAAGTTACGGATCAAAAGCGCGAGCCAAAAGACAATATTGTGTAATGGTATAGTGCGCTGTACAAGAGAGTAGCAATTGCACAGAGTAATCATTCAGTTAAAATAACGGTATTGCAATCCCACCAGGAAACGGCTGTTCAAAGAATTTTGACAAATTACAAACGAACATTGTCTGTAAAAGTTTCTAAAAAGAAAACATCCGTTTTGACTTGTCCATGTGTCCTGATTCACCTTTCACAGTATTGCTACACAAGTTTATTCATAAATCTATATGTTATTACATGCTGGAAAACCTGCAGTACTATATGATCATGATTTCCGTTTTCCTTTTTCATTTTTGTAGTGCTAAAGTTATGAAATGTAATCAATGAGCTGGATTTTCAACAGATTTGGTAAGATAGTCTTTATCAGGGAAACGTAGTTTAAGTACTAGTCACAGAAAGTTACAAAAACGGAAATATTTTAATGCAAACGCTTTCTTTTTAAGATTTTTGTCTAGCCACGCTGTTTTTGACACTTTAGCTTGAAGAAGAGATACTTCTGAGAAGCTTGAAAGTTTTTTAACGTGAGTATTTCATTTTGTTTCTATTTTTAATAGCAGAAAGATTTAACAAACGATATTTTATTAAGGTAGAGTCCAAATAGCCAGCGGAAAAAAATTGGTGCCAAACATTGATTGTGACACAATCATCATAAAAATTATATCACATTTGAGCTGATTTTTTTTCAATCCAATTCAAAAAAGTACTATTTACGCCACGGAAAAAAGCCAAAGACTTATGGAATACTTCGAAACAAATAAATGAGATACCCCATATGATCTCAGCTAATGGTGAAACAGTTTCTGAGATTCTATTTTTTTATTTTTACTCTAGTTAAATTTATGATGAGACGCAAGTAATGGGAATTACTGCCTATATAGTCAGGAGTAACTAATTAATCTGCAGTTTTGCAGTATTTTATTCTTAAAAAAAAGGAAGTGGCTAGCGTCACGTTACGTAACGCCCATAAACAGAATAAGAGAGTAAAGAGAGAGCACACATTCGCACAATTTTTTTTTTTTTTAATTATCATTAGGGCTTGGGTTAGATTCCTTGGGTTAGGATTATCGTTAGGGTTAGAGTTTGGGTTAGGTTTAGGGTTGGGGTTAGAGCTCGGATAGCGATTTTCTTTTTCTTACGTAACGTAACAGCAACCTCTGCCCAAAAATAAACACTATCTTGCGAAATACCATGAAAGTATACTGTTGAGCTTTTCTTATTGAACCGGCCAGTTGGTCGAGTGGCAACGCGTTCGTCTCTGGAGCGGGAGCTCTGAGGTTCTAATCTCCAGTCTGTCAAATCAAGCACAGTGTTACCAACAGCTTGCCACCGCTGCAACATTTCTTCAAAAGAAGTTGAGTTGCCCGGGTGCAATGACGCGGAGATGGGCCCAGAAAACTCATTACACTCTTCGGCGTATTATAGCGCGTATAATGAAAGATTTGATTTTGATTTGCACTTCGTTATTAATTTAGAAACTTATTGCGGAACGCTCGACATTACTGTAACTGTAACGAGCAACTAAGGATACGCTGAATTGCTGAATTTCGCCTAAATCACATGTCTGGCAACGATCCTGATGGTACTGTAGATGGTACGAATTACCGCTATTTCTCTCGAATCATCGACTCGAGAGTATTGTACAGTGACTAGCTTATTTTTGTTCTTATCGGCCAGAAAGTCGATCGGTATCATGTTTGTCTCTGGTGTAGGAGGTCTGAGGTTCAAATCTCGGGCAGGTTAAATTGCATACAGTGCTATTAACGGCTCGTCACCGCTGCGAAATTTTCCTTAAAAGGAGCTGTATTACCCGCGGGAGTAGTGACGCGAAAATTAACCCCGCAAACTCCTTAAGCGCTTCGGCGTAAAACGGTAAGAATAACGAAGGATGATTTGATTTATTTTTGTTTTTGAAAAGAAGGAAAATTACTCAAACCCATAAAATAACAAAATATTGCAGCCTAAACTGCAAGAAATTTTTCTTTTTGATGAATGGTTGCAAAAGATCATCTAAGCTTTCTCATAATTATTAGAACAATTTTGATAACAACGCAAAGCTCATTTTAACTCTAAATTAAAAAAAAAACAAAACATGAAATGAATTTCTGTAATACAGCACAGCAATTTTATCGCAACAAAATGACCAAGGTTTTAACAATCCTCAAGTGTCCTCACTAGACAATTGTTTTGTTTTTGCAGCTTTGACAATCGACGAAAACTTTACGCAACGTAACCTTAACCCTATTTCTACCAGGGGGGGAGGGGCAAATTTGTCCCCCCTCTTAGTTATTTTAATATAGCTCCTAAACTAAAAAAGAGTTTTGCTTTGGTGCACCCTGACTTTAAACCGAATTTAATAACACACGTCTTCAGAAACATTGGGGTCAGCCGGATAACCGGAAGTGACGTCACTTTTTCCTTTGTCAAAGGCACCTAAGGAGTTTCATACAGTTTTGAGCACAATGCATGCTTTTCAACGCACTTATTCTATTCATTCTATTGCGTCTTCATTATTGATGCTTATCTTTAGCTAGAATAAAATATTTTATTTACTAATAAATGTATTGCATCATCATTACGTCATTGATGACGTCATAAATCAAAACTATTGGTTTTTCTGCTGTTTCTCAAAATAAATTGCGTTTGCATAAATAAATAGTCATTTTCATCAGTTGTTGAATGATATAATGAAAATAATACCGCAGTATTTTAAAATTTTGTAAATGATACTACATCTCAGTCACGAAAAATTACAAATTATAATCAATGCAATATATTAGAGATGACGTCATCAATTAACTGACGTCATCATGCATGTGACGTCATCATCTGCGGTGACTTTATGTGAGATGTGTTTAAAAAAACAAAAGTTAAACTGAAAATAATATTTAGCAATATTTAGAAAAATTTGCATGCTGTCATAGGGATTTACTGGTTTTGATGACGTCATCGTCGTTTACGTGGCGTCACAACCTCAAAAAATTTAATTTAAAAAATTTAACAAAAAATAGCTTGAACAAACAAATAAATTTTACTTCTATCACTTATCAAACAAACAGTTTTTAGATAGGGGGATGGGGGGGGGGCAAATTTGCTCCCCCAGCACAAGCAGGGTGTGAAATTAGCCCGGTACATACAGGGTTAAAGAGATACTGCCAGAAATGAGAACCTCTTTAAGTAATAAAGAGGTGCCCTAAATCTTATTCTACTATTCCTTTTCTGTGCGAAAATACATTTAAGCCGTTTGATTTCATCATATCAGACATAGGCAACCCTGCGTTTCAATTAAACTTTCGTGACATCAGAAAAGGTTGACTTTGCCAAATATCTTCCAGAATGACATCAGAAAAGGCTGACTTATTTAAGCCAAGCTAGAGTAAATTTGTAAAATCTGAAATTAAAAAAAAATCGTAAAGATTTAAAAACAGCCAGGCTGAACTCTAAATTTACTGCTTCTTATGTTTCTTTGAAAAAAAGGATTGTAATAAAGTACCTTGAGGTACCTTTGCAGCTTCTTGTTTCAATTGACTAACTGCTTCCTTTATTTGTACTATTAAAGTTTAGTTTTGTGTTGATTTTTTGTTTGGGCATTTGGTAAATTGCAAATACACTGTTGATGGATTGATTGCGTGGTCGGTAAGTTTCCTACCTCTTATCATTTTTTTTTCATTTTCATAGTATGTTTGGTTCCCCCATCAGTTTATCAACAACAGTTAATTAATTTACAATCTATGTATTTGATTACTGTAAGATAATAGTTCTGTACTTTGCTTTGATTTATTATCGAGCACATTTTCGGTTTGCCGGCCCTAATATTGGCTTTTAGCATTCAGACCGAAAATTGTAGTACATGTAGCATTTTTGAATTTGGCTTCTGTTAAAAAATTGATTGGAATAGGGCTGTTTTTGACGTCATATATTCCATTCTGCAGTACTTGATTTGGCATTTTGATTAATGAAGTTTGTTTCCGGCTTGCCTATTCATTTGATTTACAATATAAGCAAAGTGTAACGTGCGCAACGTGTGACTTGAGAGTATGCTATCAACAACGCATACGTCTTCTTAGAATTTTTTTGATGCAAGAACTCACTCAGAAATTGTAGTTTAAAATTTTTTTTGTATATAGACTATAAATGAGAATGTGTTGCTTAGGGTAGATATATCGCATGCCCTGAAGCCTGACCTGGTATTAAATTTATTTTACAAGCTACAGGCCTACTTGAAAGAGATTCACTTTGCTGCAAACGAATTGATGCTTTGTATTTTCTTAAACAATATGGATGTTCTTTTTTTTAATCTGGTTGTTAGGGTGATGGTCAGGGTGAGAATCGAAATGCAGTGATCTGTTTTTGGTGTAACCAACAATTGAATTGTCTTATTTACCCTTAAAACGATTTTTAAATGTGGAAAAAAATCGTAAGAATTAACTGACAAAAATTGTATTTAAAAGCAGAATCGTTAAGCCAAACGAGCAAAAGCCACAAAAATCAGGGTAACGCTTCCACTGTATCACATGGTAAACAAGTGGACAGGAGACGATTTGACTCGAAAACCGAAACGTCACTTTGCTGTCCGTCCGTTTAGTTTAGGCAGCTTAGCAAATAAAGATGTAATGCGATATTAAATAGTGCTATCGTAAGATTTTGCTGGAATTGGGACGTAAAAAACAAGTAAATATCAGGTAAACATCATCAGCACTTATAGATACAATTTTGGACAAAATATACGTGTGTACTTTGCAATTACAGTTTGCTAAACCCCAAACTGGTAGCCACAAACGGCTCCCAGATTTAAATCCGGAATACTCTGTATATTTAAATACAGTTCTGGGGGCACATACTATGCTCTTCGTACAAATAAAAATCTCGAATAAAAAACACAAAAGTTTTTACTCGTACAAAGAGCACAGTATGTGGCGCCTGATCGCAATTCTTTGGAATTGTTAAATGCAATGCAGCGTATGCTGCTACTCATGGGCGTAGGAGTTCAAAATGATTTGGGGGAGCACCAAACTTTTGCCCGAAAAATGACTTGATGCATTGAGTTTTGCACAAAAAATTAATCGGTTTCTCTGTTGAAATTGAGGTATTCTCCGAAAAAAAAAAAAAAAAAACGGAAAAAAAGGTCTTCACTGAAATTGAGACGTTTTTCTGCCCAAATTAAGGTGTACTCCAAAAAAAAAGGTCTTCAATGAAATTGAGATGGTTTTTCGCCACTGGTGTGCCCAAATAAAAAAACTATTTTCCCGAATTTTCGACGTTTTGAACCAAATGGGGGGGGGCAACCGCCCCCCCCAGCCCCCCCCTCCCCGCCTCCTACGGCTATGCTGCTACTTGTTACAGTATGTTAAGCAGGCTGTTAGTAACTGGTTACGTACTGTAGATGATTATTACCAAGCGCGGGGTAAGAAATTCAGTTTAAATAAGCATCACGTTGTTGTCGTTAGCATTTACTTTACGTCACAAATTAATTTGCAGTACTCCGTAGTTACATTGAGAAAAAAAACAATTTTCAGCTGTAGCTATCAGACTGTGATTACAATTAAGTTAACCAAGAAATGCAGAATTTTTCCCTCAGGGTATATTTCTGCGTGAGATAGCTAAGATGCCAATTTATTGTTTTTGCATTGGCGTTTTAGCAGCTATTTTGCGATATGTCGCCAATAGTTTCAAGAAAATATTATTTTTAGTTTTTTTAAGGCAGCTTATTAACAGCTGATGTTTCTATTTAAAATCCAGTACTATTTAAAATAACCCAATATAATTTTGTTCAATTTAAAAACGTAGGAAGCAAAGGAAAGATATTTAGTGACGCGCAAAACAAGTAAGAATTTTAGAGCAATAATCAGTCAAGTACAATACTGGTTTTTGACAATCTTATAGAGCAAATAATTTTAAAGGCGTAGAAATTGGGCGCATGGGGGGAGATTAAAAACACTGCAAACGCGTCCCAAAATTTTCCCATGAAAACCGGATGGCTTATTCTGAATGACACCCCTGCAGATAACTGTTTCGCACCCAAAAACGAGCAACCTTAAAAAAATAGTTAAAAACAGAAAATAAAATGCTGTGTACTAATTTGCTGGTTTCGCTAAACCTACTCTACTACAGAGATATGACCAACGCATTTTTCACAGAGGTTGGGGGGGTGGGGGTGGGCAAAAATGCAAAACAACGAGTATTCGATGGTCAGTTTTGCTGTCAGACGTTGTTTTCAAATTGAAGTAGGGAAGGTTTTAGTTTTTTTTTAAATTATTTCAGGGAGCGACTTTCAGAAACACTTTCACCGAAAAATTTTAAGTTAAAGAGAGTTAAACGAAAATGAAAAATGAAATATTTATCCGCGTAATATTCATTTACTTTTTTAAGGATTAGGATTATAGGGCTTGAGTAGGGTTAGGTTTGAGGTTAATTTTAGGATAACAATTTGAATTGGGGTAAAGACTTGATTCAGAATATTAAAAAAAACTAGATTGAAATTTTCGGTAAAATAATCCCTTTCATATTTATTCCACGGAGCACAATTATTACAGTATGTACACTGGTATTTCGACCTCTGGATTGAACATTGTTTGTTTTTTTCTGCAAATCGTGTGTCTGAAAATAGATAATATGCGGAAGATAGTCGTAGTAGAAATAAATTGGCTCTTCTAACTGAGTTGAAAAATGGAATTATCATTCTTGCTGTATCGGAAGCAGATCTTTATGGGGCTCTGAACAAATAAGGTCTGGCGGCGTGTGTCGTGTGTCGGATCTGGAATGTTGAGTCCAAACTAAGTAAAAACCAAAATAGTCTTTTGCTGGTAATGTAGACTTCCCGTTTTCGACACGAAAACAAAAAATGGTCTTCTCGCTTTTTAGTACAGTAATTTCGTTGTTTGGTAAAAATTTGAAACCTGATAGTACGAGACAAGCAAAATTGTTCAGTATGCGAATTGTTTAATCAGAGATCTCAATTTTTTTAAAGTACAGTATTTGACAGCACAAGTACTAAATCAAGGCCTTGCAATAAACAGCGATTAGCACAAGAAGTTCAACCAACTATTCAAATTTCTTTAAGATATGACTTGTTAATAGACGTACACGTAAATATCAAAATAAACAAGACGAAGAGTTCCTTTAATGCATGCAAACTGCCATGGTGTATAACTACGTAATTCACAGTACACAGAAGGCATACACTCAATTATTTGTACATTGCGGCAAATATTAAATCGACAGCGCATTCCATTACATCATAACATAGTAAAACTGCATTGGCAGCTTATTTTTAGAGTTTAAAGAATAAAAAACATGTGTATTTCGAAATTGTTGCAATAACTTTGGTTATCATCAAAGAAAGTTGAAACATGGCTTACTACCCTGCTGTTACACCAAAAGATAAAAATATTAAAAACACCGCATGCAAAAGTACCCTTTAGAGTTTTTATTCATCTGTAGCAACGTAAAAACGGTTTTACTGCATAAAAAATAAAATAAGGAATTTTCGAATTTGTTTAATCGATGATGGGCGAACTTGTACTAACAACCTGAAAATGTGCATATTTTTTCTTTTTAAAGTATTATATGAAAACGAGCTAAAAATGGGACTTTGCTATGTACCGCGGATCGGTGGTCGAAAGTATAGAGCATCTCTACTCAAATGGTTGACTGGAGTTCGATTCTCGGTCGGGTCAAACAAAAGACTATAAAAATTAATATTCACAGCTTCCCTGCTTAACGTCCAGCAATTAAAGGGACGGTGTAAACCTCCACCGTATGTGGTAGACAGGTGGGCAGGTGGCAGCTTGACTCGAATACTAAAAGATCCCTTCGCTGTTTCGTGGCCAACGCAACTTATTGGTGAATAAAATGTAATTGCATTATTTATTTTTATAAAGTAACTGAATGAGCTAGCTTTTTAAAATTTAGCGAACACACCCAACAACCGGGACCAAATTGCATCATCAGTAGCCAAACGCAGATGAGCAGGTCTCTTTAATAAACCGTTTGGTGATTCAAACGTTTGAGCCAACCTCTGGAAAAATTGACGTAATTTTTAAATTCTTAGAAAATACAGTAATTTATTTGTTTTGAATACTGAAACAATTGAGAAAATAGTGCACCATATTTATTCGATTAGACATAATTTTAATGAAGTATGAAAAACTTGTATAATATGTATACTATAGGCTTGCCAACAAAGTATACAAGGCCATGGAAAAGTAATAGAGTCAAAATAGACTTCCTCTTCATCGCTATTTGTCAAGATGTATAGTTTGTACAAGAGGTCTACTGAACAATTTGGTTCACTCTCATTCATTGTAATTTATCAATGAAACTTACTGCATTTTCAACATTTATTTGTTGAGCAGGGAAGGGAGAATGAGAAAGTGACAATGACAATTCGCTGATCGAGTAGCTGACGTTATTCGCCTGTTAGTCGAGCCGTAACGCCTGTTGGTCGAGCGGTTACGCAAAAGGCTCGCCACCGCTGCAACGTTTCTTCAAAAGGAGCTGCGTTGCCTGGACGCAATGACGCGAAAATGGACCCCATTATAATTCGTTGCAAACATCCATAAACGATTTGATTTGATTTGAAATAACAGACATCACATCAACTACCTAAACCTAAGGTGTCTCGAATTAAAATTCACCGTGATGAGCGTTGGAAATGTCCTCTCATAGTTAACTTGGGTTAGACATGTTTAAAATAATGTCGGTGAATCTTATCAACAGATCAGCTGTTAATAAAAAACCTTTCTGATTAGTCGAAAAACCAAACCGACTGCAAATAATGTTGTTTTAAATTTTAAACTGAAGCAAGGTCTACAAATTAACTTTTTTCTAGAACATGCATGAGCTTTATGTTCATAGTAATGTTATCATTATAGTGATCACATTGTAAACACAGGTTTGTAATTTGCAATCATGCCTGTAGATAACAGTATCAATCGCAGTGACGAAACCACATCCAAAACAACCGAAAGACTGGGTGTTTACAAACGCCGATGGCTAATCCTATTTGTATCGAGCACCGCCATTTTTCTACGAGGATTCAACCAATCTTGCTATGGACCAATCAATAGTGTTTTAGCGAAGTATTTAAAAATTCGACCTTGGCAGGTTGACTGGTTTATACTTACACAGTCTGTTGTGTTTCTCACTATGGCTCTCCCACTATCCTGGTTTACGTCACGAATAGGGTTTAGAAATTCATCCATTTTCATGACTGTAACGTTGGCGATAGGGTTTGTATTGACAACAATCGGGGTGTCTCTTAGGACTGGGTTTCCATCTGCAATTGTCGGGCAATGCATTATGGGCGTCAGCAATATCATTTCATGGTCCATTCCCCCGCCTACAGCTGCACTTTGGTTTCCAACGCAAGAAGTTGCTACTGCTGTTGCGCTCCAAGTGGTCGGAAGAGGAGTCGGCGAATCAGTAGGATCGGTTTTGACTCCACTGCTGTTGCACACGGACTTGTCTTTGGAAGTTATTGGAATGCGCCTGATGTGGATTTTTCTAACTATAACTCTAGTTTCTGTCGCTTTGTGCGTAATTGCTGTTGCCTTTGTTTTGGATGAGCCCCCGCTACCACCAAGCGAATCAAGAGCGTTAGCAATCGAAAAGAAAAAAGCAAAAAACAAAGTAGAAAATCAAAGTTTTATCGACGCAATAAAAGAATACAGAAGTGTGATTCTGAACTTATTCCTTGACCCTCATTTTGTTTGTGTTTGGTTTGTTTTCGGAGTCGTTAACCCTGTTTTACGCAACAATAGTGTTTTGTTATCGTCGGTCTTGGAGAGTGCTTTTGCCGATGTGCCTAAGGTTAATGCTAAAGCTGGTCTGGTTCTAATGGGAGGTTGGGTGGCCTATACATGTGGGGCATTCGTTGCTGGTCCTTTAATCACAAAAACCAAAATGTTCAAACATGTAGTTTTGTTCAGTGTTGGTTTTGAATGTGCTGCTACCATCATTGTAATGGTTGGCATGAAGACCAGGCAGCTTAATTGCATATACGTTGGCGTTGTTGCCACTGGTTTGAGTCTCGGAATGGCAAACACTTCTCTATTTGAGCTTATCCTCGAAATAACCTACCCAAAACCGCCCATGCTTGTAACAATGGTCAATATAATTGGAATGGGAGTATTTAGATTGATATACCCAATCATTGGCAGAGCAATGCTCACAAATTTGGGCCCTACTGCATCTACTATATTTCCAGTGGTCTTGCTCTCGATAGCAACTATAATCTTAGTAATAATCAAGCCACGTTATAAAAGAACTTTAGCTGATTCAGGTGAATGCCAAGCACTTGTTACTGATGATGACTGATGTTAAACGTACAAAACGTTTTGATAAATGGCGTTCTTAGAGTGGTCAAGGGAGTGGTTAATAACCTACAGAGATCCTCACTGAACGAGAGGTCCAGAGTTCAACGCCTAATACATCAAATTCGTTTGCCACCGCTGCACAAATGATAATAAGGTCACTTGACCATATTATGATAAGTCTCAAAAAAATTAATATTTTTGAGTTCTGAATGATTTAATCAAAAAAATGAAAACTGATATAATTTAGAAAAAGTTGAAGTGACATTCTGACATCAAATTAATACCATCTACTTAAACTTTACGCTAATTTGTTCCGCGTTTCAGTGTAATAAATCGAGTTGAACTAGTAATAACAGTAGTTTTTGAATTATTTATAGGGTTAAATCAAGTTTATTAGTTCAACTGGTGGGGCAGAAAACTTTTTTGCCAACGTTTCGATAGGCTATGCTCATGGCATGTACTACCTATCTTCGTCAGGGCTAGAATGCAAAGTTAAAAACAAGCATACGATAGATGTGAAAACTCCGTCACAAATGAATTATACGTTAACGCAAAAATTATAACAAATTGGAAGCGAAAAACTGACGGATTGGCGGAGGTGAAAAACAATAATACTACGTCATGTAGTTTGAAGTAGAGTAGCCGAATAAATGCTAGGAAATTTGTCATTTTGCTTATCACTCATAGTGTAGGGGATTTGGTTAATGAAATACGACTCGATAAACCGGCGGTTTGTGAAGTCAAGTTTGAAATCTAGAATTTTAGCGTTGGTCCAATCCATGGAATGTTTTTTGGCAAAAAAATGTTTAGCTAGTGCTGACTTATCAAATCGTAGATGCCGAATATCTGCTAAGTGTTCTTTTTTGCGGATGGAAAAACTGCGTTGTGTTTCGCCAATGTATGAAAAGTCACAGTCACGTCATGGAATTTGATATACTGCTCCTTGTCGCATATTAGGGTCCATTGAGTCTTTGTGATTAGCGAGTTTCTTGCCAATGGTGTTGCACGGTTTTAATATGGTTTTTACATTATGGTTGGACAAACAACGCCGTATTTTTTCTATCAATCCGGGATAGTATCCTATAATGGCAAAGCCTTTGAATTGTGGTTCATGGATTGGACCAACGCTAAAATTCTAGATTTCAAACTTGACTTCACAAACCGCCGGTTTATCGAGTCGTATTTCATTAACCAAATCCCCTACACTATGAATGATAAGCAAAATGACAAATTTCCTAGCATTTATTCGGCTACTCTACTTCAAACTACATGACGTAGTATTATTGTTTTTCACCTCCGCCAATCCGTCAGTTTTTCGCTTCCAATTTGTTATAATTTTTGCGTTAACGTATAATTCATTTGTGACGGAGTTTTCACATCTATCGTATGCTTGTTTTTAACTTTGCATTCTAGCCCTGACGAAGATAGGTAGTACATGCCATGAGCATAGCCTATCAAAACGTTGGCAAAAAAGTTTTCTGCCCCACCAGTTGAACTAATAAATTTGATTTAATTTATATTCCTGGTGACAACTATTGAGATATTTATAGAGTTATTTTGATCAGTTGCTACAAGTACTTTTACTGTATTAAATTCATTTTTAACATTTTATTTAATGCAATTGTTTTACGTTTGCTTTTAATTTATCTTGTTTTATAATTTAAGCGATTGCATTGATCTTTTGGTGTAAGTTTCACTATGATTATTTTATATTTCCAGGGGCATCATTAAGCAGCACATCAGCGTAAATGGTACAATACTGACAGCTCTTTAAAACAAAAATTTGCGACATCGTAATTTTATCGTAGGTTGCATATTGCAGCCCCTGGATGACCTGCTAGTACTTTTAACAATCATATATTGCAATGCGTAACTAATTAATTTGGTGTGTGCTTAAATAAGAGTGCGTTTTGCGGATTTACTGCATTTTTTTATATTATCTAATGGAGGCCCTTCTGCGGAGGTTCATTTTGAGGGGTGTGCAAGGCAGTTGACCATAATGCTGCCCTCTGAAAGAGCCTGCACTTGTAGTTCAGTATTAAGAAAACATTGCTAGTTACAAATTAGCAGTAACTTATTTTTGAAATTGTTCGCTTGACAGTCGACAAGCCTTGTTTGTTCGTTGCATTTTTGATCACAAGCAAGAAATTGAAGCAATTTAATTAATCGGTGTACACTGTAGTATTACATAGGCCTGAGGATGTAGCTCATTTGAGGAAAGTTGTACTCAGGCATTTTTTCCAAATCGCCTAAATCGAAAATTATTGCCTTTTTTCCAGAAAGGAACAATGCTACAGTAAAGTGTGTTTAGGCCGAACGCTAAGCAAAACAAAACCTAAAACAAAAATATTCGAAAAGTTGCAGAGCCATTACGCCATTGCCAACTACAAGACACACAGACTGCCAAGATTGTGCTCGTAGTTCTCTGTGGTCGTATAACGAGCAGAGTGTTGAGAATAAAAAATACAAGGAATGGATTAGAAGGAACTCCAAACTTAATAATGTTTCGCATCTTCTATCAGATTCTATTTGAATAAGACTTGCTATCACTTCCCGGAAGAGCCTAACGGCGAAACAGCCTGTTGGGGAGACTATTTTAACGATTTTGTAGTTGTTTTTATTATTGTTAATTTTTCATACCAAAGTAAACATAAAATTAAAGTAAAAGCGAAGCTGCAAGTTTTGGAAATTTACGCCAGCATCTGCGTAACGTAGCTTTGAATTCGGTCTAAACGCCCCTTAAACTCTGCTACCAGTTTTTCGGTTGAATATTTGTAGCGTCATCAGTGTTTCAGTTTTGTTATGTGCTAATAAATACTCAACGTAATTCCACTACACGGTCAGTTTTTTGTAGATATTGAAAGGGAGCCACCAGATACAGGTTATTCCGAGCGAGAGTAAGGGATTTCTCGGAGGACTGACTTAATAGGATGGTTGTATGGGCCGCATACAAAAAAGTGGAGAATTGGGCAGTTGTCCAGGCCAAACTCTTTAGCATTTTGCTAAAGTTTCACGTAAAAGTAAACTGTTCCCACTTAGAATAGTTAGAATGTGGTTCAGATGAATAGATTTCTCATTAAACTGCCACTTGTTGTCATTGGTCATTTGTCCAACTTTGTAACACTGTAAGTGCAGCTGACTACTTGCAGACGGCGCAGCGGTAGGGAATCAAACTCAAACTCGCAAGGATAACGGTTCGATTCCCTGCCATTGCAAGTTCCGCAAATGCTTGAAAACAACTGTGTTTAGAAGTTGTTTTGTGTTACTTATGAATTTATGTTCGTCCTGTTTTGTTTAAAAAATTATATTCTTAATCGCTGGGTGGCCTGCCGTTTCGGGGTTTGTCCTTTTATCAGCATCAAAGAGACAGTAGACTGGTTGGCTGAGAGGCAAAGTCTGAAAGCCTGCTTAAAAATTATCACTTGTAGTAATTGTATATAAAGTGCATGATGTCCAACTCGGCACAAAAGGTCATGAGTTAAATATTATCTAATGTTATCTTCAATTCAAGAGAGTCTTGAGAATATTGTAATTTTCGGGTCAAAAGGAAGAGTCTCAATGCGGTTGACCGACGCGATTAAACATTGAACAACATGAGTTGTTTCATAAAGCTCTGCTTCTGAGGTATACGTTACTCTAAAATAATATAATGCTTTAAGAAAAGCCTTGTTGTGTTGATGCTTTCTCACCGGATTGTTGTCAAAAAAACGAGGTAACACGTGCGGTTTGCGCAACAGTCAGATGCCTTTCTCTGATTCACCGAGTTAGGAGTTCAATTCCAACAGACGTTGCTAATTAGCTAGAACATGTAAAAACTTTCAATCTTATGTTCTGTTTTAAAAGTATTTTGAGTTTGGTTTTAGTATGCGTAACAAAACAAAAATAGGTGGAGCATTATTTTCTATTCTAGTTGCATGTATTACGCTGTACTTTATTAAGTAAACAGCGTTAAAGGGAGTGAAGCATCCAGAAATAATGTGCAAAAACAAAGAAGCACCTAAAACATACCTTCACCATTTTCAGCTTTTTACTATATAAGGTTTCCGGGATATTTTATTTTGAATTTTAAAAGATTTCTCCATCAGTGTTGCAAATTAACATCTACTTTCATAGGAATTGGGTTACCCTACCTAACTTCTAAAAATATTGTAACACCAAATTATGATGAAGCCTTGCATTCAAGTGCTTTCAAACCAGTAGTGAAAGATGCTTTAAACATTGTTTTAAAAAAGATAAACACAGTTAAGGAGATCTTGTGGATAAGATTAGAGTAATATTGTCATGTCAACTATTCCAGACACATCACGTAACCTAGCCAATTTTGGTGAAATCTAATTTTTGCTTTCATTTTGGGTTTGGAGGTTTTAAATAGACTCTATTTCATTACCCAACCCCAATTAAAACAAAATTGGTCGCGTGATGTGACTGGAATGTTTGATAATAATCATTCTAATGTTTACCAAGATCCTATAAACTTTGAAATGAAATTTCTCAGAAGCGATAAGTAATAGAAAGCCAAAATTTGGTGAAAATATATTTTATATGATTCTTTGTTTTTTGCTTAGTTATAACCCTGACTAGATGCATCAGGCGGTATTCCTTTTACTATTTGTTTGATTCGTGATAATATGACATTTTTGCACCACTAAAAATGTTCGTTTTTGCAGAATCGGTGAAAGCAGAGGAATTCAATCAAGTCCAGATTCTTGAGGGAATTGGAGTCCCACTTCTCAGCGCTTCTTTGCCTCAAAATTTTTTGGTCTGATACCAAACTACAATAGCATTGCAAAAAACAATTAACGGCAAACTGATGCCGCGAAATGCACATACTGGTGGAAAAAGGTTCCCTTTAACTTGTGAAAACTTTTCTGATAAGTCTCCGTTTAAACAAAATTGGTCGTTGAATCAAATACATTTTTATTGCTTTGTTGCGGTCCATCACAAAACAATCAATTCGACGCAGCAACTTCGCACCCGAATAGATGAACTCTGACTCTTTAAATTCTTCTTCTATTTCTTAGTTGAAAGAAACTCGATACAGTCACATGGTCATATTTCCCTTTTCACGTCCCATTTATGGCTATGTTTTTGACGTTTATGCGTGATGTTTATAATAAATAATCAAAGCATTTTGCCCTGGAAATGCTGAAAACCTTAATTTGGACTTAAAAACGAGATAAAACGTTTAAAAGTTTAGAACCGCGGCCTAACGATTATAGAAAGCTTGCTTTATAATTCGGCTGGGCGGGTTTGAATCTTGGCAAAGTCATGAAAAAAAATTGAAAAATGTTACCTGCAACATGCTGTTCTATACTAGTTGGTCGAGTTTTGGCTGGTGATCAAACGGTTGCAGGCTCCTTGTTCAATTGCCGATTTGGTCGTGTGTAGCTGTGTGTTTGAGACAACACTTAGCGCTTTTTTCCCAATGGAACATAGCAGTTTACCCGTCGCTATGGACCAGCCTGACAAGACCTTGCCAACAAAACTCCAAAAAGAGGTTTTGCATCATTGGTGTGGATAGACAGAAGCAGATTGCAGAGTGCTTGATGTTATACGCATGCGTAAAACTGAAAAGTGAGAAATATCTCAATAAAAACTCAATATTCACGCTGTTGCTGTCAAAAATTGAAGTTGAAAAGCGCGGTAAAATAATTTTTTTTTACCAAAACCAGTAGACTTGAAGCTTAAACCACCTTCATACCGCTGCAAGCTTTTCATTTTTCTCATATTGTCAAGCATAAAAGAGAGTCGAGTCGAAATGAGATCTTAGGATCGTAAAAAATAACGCAATAACTTTTTAAGCTTCAAAAAGACCGAAAAAGACTAAATGTTTATGCCAAAACATGTTAATCTAATAATATAATTTCATTAAAAGTCGTGTATTGCCTTCGTATCTCACACAACTTTTGTTTTTTTAAAGAAATTAATTTTTGAAATGTCAAAGGCTTGCCGGAAGAAACAAACATTTCTAACTTTTAAGAAAATGAAAACGTTTTCTGTCTAAATGTTAAACAGTAAATCGAATCAAATCTTTCATTACTGTATACTCGTTGTACTGCGCTGAAGTGCGTAACCAGTTTGCGGGGCTCATTTCCGCGTCATTGCACCTGCGGGCAACACAGTTTCTTTAAAGAAATGTCGCAGCGGCTGCCAGCCGTTGGCAATTCTGTGTCCGATTTGACCAGCTCGAGATTTGAACCCCGGACCTCACGTTCCAGAGACAACGCGTTACCGCTTGACCTACTAGACCAAGGGTTGGTAAGCGTTTCCGCCCTTGAGGGCCGCATTCAGACCCAGCTAGATTTCAAGAGGCCGTCAAAATCTCTGAAACGATTTCAACCTCAAATTTTAGGCTTTTTCCGTCAAATTTAAATGGTGAAGACCAAGAAAAGGTATTTGTCAGAACTTGAGGTTCATTTTGGTGGAATTATTGTCAAGACCAAAAAACAAAGGTCTTCGCCATAATTTGAAGTGATTTCAGATTTGTTAATGAATCTATGAAACCGCGGGCCGGATTTAACAAGATTTAAAAGGTCGAGGGCCTGATGAAATTTGTTATGAAAGTTGTAGGTAGCCGACCATGAACTAGACTTTCTGTTTCTGTAGTGCAGTTTATAATAATTATGATGTGTTTGTAATTTAATATTTTTTATGTATATGCATACGTACTTTTAATTTTCATTAGCACATGTTTTTTTCACATTTTTATTTATATCTGTTAAACTTTTATTAGCGCTTTGAATTTGTACATAGAAATTATTGAAGAAAAAATTTATTTCGCAAAAAAGTTGATTTCACATTGCTGTGGTCATTATAGTGACGTCACAAAGTAGTTTTTGAATGTTTTAAGCGGTTTAAATTTTTGCACATACCGTAACTATTCACTAAAATGGTCAAGTAAAAATTACTACGGCACGTTAACGTCTGATAACGTTATTCAAGTTAAATATGTACCCCAAAAATACACAAATCTTGCTCGGTTAGTTCCGATAAACTTTAGAATTGGAAAACATTTTTGAGACAAAATTTCAAGGTTTTAAAATATGTTTGTAAGCAACTTTAACTCGAAGTTAATACAGTTCAAAGCAAAAGCTTTTTTTGATGAGAATTCTGAAAAGTTTTTGTAAAATTATTATTATTATTAAAATTTCATAACCAAATTCCTAACAGAAGGTTAATTGACATTGGTTGTAGTGGCAGCCATTCACTTTCAAGTTGAATTTAGTAGTTTTTTGCAAACAAATTCGGGTATTTGAAAATGGATAAATCAAACAAAAATACAAAACTGCTCAATCATGTAAGTTTGAAGTAGATACAAAAATTGATATTTAATTGAAATAGATCTATTTACTGTACATGCCCAGTTTGTGAATTTCTATTTAAAAGCAACGTTATGCTCCTCCTCCTTCGGTCCGTGTAAAAGGAGTTCTTTGATCAAACAGTTAGTAACAAAACAGAAGGATTAAGCGAGAGAGCTAAATAACGAAAACTTGTTTGTTGCAGGTATTAGGTTCAAATTATTTTGTTAGAGCAAAATTAACTTTAAAAATAATAATCATGGGTAAGGCCGATGATGTTGACAACATGGAGGAAGATCAAGAGGAGAGGACAGAGTTAGGGGTCTACCCACGCCGCTGGATCATTCTCTTCATCTCATGCACCGCTATTTTTCTTCGTGGTTTCAATCAGTCTTGCTATGGACCAATCAACAGCGTTTTCGTTAAATTTTTGCGAATTCAACCCTGGCAAGTTGATTGGTTCATCTTGACTCAGTCAGTGGTGTTTCTCAGTATGGCTCTTCCTCTTTCTTGGTTTACTTCTCGTATTGGCTTCAAGAACTCTTACATAGTTATGTGCGCCACTTTAGCGGTTGGTTTTGCTCTAACTTGCGTTGGATGTTCAATGAGAACAGGATTTCCAGCAGCAATTGTGGGGCAGTGTATCATGGGTTTTAGCAACATTATATCTTGGTCTATCCCGCCACCTACTGCTGCCATTTGGTTCCCAACAAAAGAAGTTGCTACAGCTGTAGCGCTCCAAGTGGTAGGCCGAGGTGTGGGCGAATCGCTGGGATCCATTCTCACTCCTCTAACTGTCAACACCAGAATGTCGGACGAAATGATAGGATATCGACTGATGTTGATCTTTATTTCGATGACTTTGATCGCAGTTGTTCTCACATTAATGGTGGTTTTGTTTGTGGTTGACGAACCCCCACTGCCACCTAGCGAATCTCGAGCAAAAGCGATTCGAGAGAAAAAGAAAAAAGGAAATTTGGAGAAGCAGAGCTTTGGAGAAGCTTTGGAACAATATAAGACAATTATCAAGGAATTGTTTGTTGACCCATATTTCATTTGTGTTTGGATTGTTTTTGGCGTTGCAAACCCTGTGCTGCGAAACAATAGTGTTTTGTTGTCTTCAGTTCTTCATTCTGCTTTCGCTGATGATGGGAGCTTAAATAAAAAAGCTGGGTTTGTACTAATGGGGGGTTGGATTGGGTACACTATAGGTGGCTTCATAGCAGGTCCCCTGATTACTAAAACGAAGAAATATCGATTAATGGTGCTGTTTAGCGTTGGGTTTGAATGCCTTGCTACGTTGATAGTCATGATTGGTATGAAAGTCAGAATACTGATCGCTGTTTATGTTGGTGTTGTCACTACAGGGCTGTTTCTGGGTATGGCAAATACGTCACTTTTCGAAATTGTGCTAGAAGTTACTTATCCCAAGCCACCAATGCTTGTAACGATGGTAAACATTATTGGCATGGGTATTTGCCGCTTGCTTTACCCCATCATTGGAAGGTATCTATTGATGGATGTGGGCGCCACGGCGTCATGCGCGTTTCCTTTTGCAATATTGCTAGCCGCTACCATTGTTATGATGATTGTTAAAACCCCCACTAAGCGTTTGGATGCAGAGCTAAGTGAAACCAGGAAACTGCTCGACAGCAAAGATTCCGAAAAATAATTTTTTGTAAAGCTAATTTCTCAATCCTGAAATTCAACTTTAAAGCAATTATAAATCAGCGAATTTAATAATATTTTAAAGAAAAATTTTCGGATTTGATTTTTTTAAGTGCTTATTTTCTCATTTTTGTGTTGTTTATTGTTTTCAGTGGTTTTATTTGATATCTATTTTTTAGCGCTATTGCTGGTGATTAATGAACAAAAGGAGGTTGCAAAAATAAAACGAATTTAATTTAAAGAATGAATTAAAAACTTAGTTGTAGTCATATTACAAAAGCCAAAGCTATGCTATAAATATATTATTCAGACGAGATTCAGCAAAATTTAGACGTAGCTCAACCTACTCTGACTGTAATTGCAGTTTATTTACCTTGCCTTTGCCAGGAGACAGCTAAGAGACCTTTCTGTCTTTGAGTTAAAATACCCACCTGCCTACCGTAATACACATTGTGGGCTTCACACTGGCCGTTTTTAACAGAACTTCAAGCAAGGAAGTTTATGAATACCAATTTTTATTGTCTTTGGTTTGATCCGACTGGGAATCGAAACCGGCTCAATTGTTTCATGGCAGACGATTTATCTAGTCGACCACTGTATCCATAATTGCCATTTACAGCTACAATGTTACTGAGTGAAAGTTTTCCTGGCGGAGCTCTAGCATCATACCGTGATTAGTGTGTGGCAAATTGTAACTTAATTGAAAATTTTTATTCATCTTTTTCGTGTAACCTCCTCTTCTAATAAATGCTTTAAAATAAACGACTAGGGAACTATATTCCAGTAAAAACGTAGAAGCGCTAAAGTATTTTTTTCTTATTTCGCACTTAGAATAACAGCACCCTTTGTTCTTAGCTGCGCTACTGATTCTACATAAATTACAACAGCAATCACACGTAAGCCTTTAAATTATCATGTGACAAATCGCATGTCGCATGGACTACACAAAAAAAAGTGAAAATGTTTTGAGCATCTTGAGACTTAAATGGAATAATTTCTTTTTATATTTGCGGAGTTGCGGACTAATTATTCAAACTTTCCGTACCCTCAATTTCGCAACTAAAATTACTGAAAACCGCTCTCCGCAATCCACAACCTAAATAGCAAATGTGCAATTGCTGACTTGCCCAACTTTGTGTAAGAATCACTAAAAATCGGTTCTATTTCAGAAAATTCAGAAAAAAAAATACTGGTTCTTCGTTCAATAACTATCACAACTAATATAAGCTGTATTTGGTACAAAGACCAAACAAGACAAGAATTTTGTGTTTTTCTGAGAATAAAATTTTAACAAATTGAATCTCTCTCAACTTCAAGAACCAGGAAAAACAAGGAAAAAAACGAAGGTTAGTTCAGCTGTCGAGTCATCAAGTTGATCAACTTCAAAAAAGGTAAAAAACTAGCCTCAATAGAAGAAAAATCTTTTTTTGGATAATGATTCCATATAAGAAAACGGAGGAAGATCCGCTTAACTCTATTTCACGCGGGGACGTTTTTGCTCCTCTTTCGGTGTTTTTGTGAAAGATCTCTTAAGAAAAACGATTTTTTTTTTCAAACCAATCTGACTTTGACTGAAACATATTCACAAATAACTCTTGAAAGTTTAAAGTTGCTCAACTAAGAGAAGTTCAGCAATTTTGAGTTGCCGAAGTTACTTTCCAAAATCTGAAAACTTTTTGACCAATATTTAACTAAAATGACGCAATAAAACGTTTTGTGCCGCAATTATGTTGACTTAGGCATTTTATGATTCAGCATCAACACAAAACCAATTTACAAAATTTGAACCGCCAATGACATCGTTGCAAAAATGACCTGATTTTTGAAAATATGACATCATCACTGTGATAATGTGTGTCATAAACTCAAAGCTAATTTTTCTAAAAATTTTGATGAATAGGTAGACCAAACTGCATGTCAATTTTGGTGGTTGCGTGAGTTTTGGATGTATAGGAGTTTGATAGGTTAAATAGCCGTGTAAAATAGGGTTAAAGTATAAAAAGTACAGGTTTTTTATATTATTGAGGCTGATTCCATGCCTTTTTATAAATTGATCAACTTATTTGAGTTTTGAATTGCCGTAGCTTTTGCCAGATTTCCAGTGCAAAGCGGTATTCTCCGGCGAGACCTTCAAAAAAGTCTTCGTCTTTTTCCAACTCTAAATTAGTGCCAACTTGAGGACCACAAAGAGGTAAGAAAATGAAACCGGTTAACTAATTCCATTATCTGGTTCGTTCGGGTCAAATTTGTAGGAAAATTACGCAGTGTCTCACACGAGGCCAGTCCTCAAAAGGTTCGGGCAAAACGATCCAAATCAATTAAATTGCACCACTGCCCCAAGCCTTTTGGGCTAATGCCTTGCTTTCGAGATGTTTCCTTTTTAGTTCTGCAGAAAAATGAACAAAATCATCCATTTAGTTAATCTTTTAAAAATCATTCCAAAAAATGAATAAAATGTCAAAATTAAGGCGATAAATTTCACTTAGAATAAAAGAGCGAAAGCTGCCGCAAGCATTTTATTTGAAACGAGACGTTTCGACTAATTACTTCAGTCATTGTCACTCTGTAAATAATGCACAAGAAAAATTAGAGTAATAGGTAACCTGCAAAGGTAAGTTTAACAAAACGAGTCAAAAACCGAAATTAACGAAATTTGGTTCTACAGTGTGAAGATATTATTGCTTTCAAGAACGTGCCCAATTCAACGTAGTAAGTATTGAGTTAATACAAATTTTAGAATTTGGTTTAAAGTTTACTTTTACAATTACAGTCACTGGCGTGGTTGATGACGTAAATGTTAGATATGTATGCATTACTATGGGGACTTATGTGGATTAAAATGAGCGTCTGAAAGTGGAAGTTCAGTGGTTAATTACAAGTAGTACCGGTACTACATATAGTCAAAAAAGAGGTATAGTGATGAGGCTGGAGAGATGGTTGCTAGTATCTTTTCAATCTATGAGTGACTGCTTGAGTTTCTGTGATTTTGGTTCGACTTTCATACTGCTGTCTTTAATAAAATTGGGTTGTATAAAACGGTTTCTGGATGTGCTTTGGCAGTTGAACGGATGAGTGTCGCATGGTTAGACTTATACGGTATTATTAAATCAATATTTACTATCTGGAATTGGGCACGTTCTTGAAAGCAATAATGTCTTTACTCTGTAGAACCAAATTTCGCTAATTTCGGTTTTTGACCCGTTTTGTTAAACTTACCTTTGCTAGTTACCTATTACTCTAATTTTTCTTGTGCAATATTATCAGAGGTGGAGTCCTCGAGGACACATTTTCAAGTACTTGGCCTCGAAGCTTACAAATCCTCGAAAATGCTTTGTCCTCGGCTCGAGGTCAGCATTATTTTTTGTTTGGTTAAAAAAGAAATAACCAAACAAAAGACAACATAAACTTCTACAGTAGTTCTTCCATTCGTTTCCATTTCTTATTTGCAAAATATAATGTCATGTTAACGAAGCCCAGTCACAGTAAAACTTAAATGGCGTTGTGTGAAAGCTCTTATCGGAGAATAACAAGCCAACAAGCATTGTAGAAAACTGTTGTTTTTACGTCCGTTAATACTATACCGGCGCAGGGCAGGCGGGAGAAACAGCTAAGTGCTAAAGCCATTATAACAAGGAATGCGGGGTCCACAAACGAACAATTTTGAGTTGCTAATGCTAAAACATGACCGTGACTATTGTGAATTTAGAACAAAGTGTGTTTGTGATAATGAAATGTAATAAAGGATTACCAGAGATGGCATTTTGATATGATGTACTACAGAAACTGTATAACTCGATATAACTAACAAAACGTCTCTTAAGAACGACAACTTGTTCAAAAATACGTGACCGCGAAGAATTTATATTGGGATAAGAAAGAACTAGGCTACTCTAACCACTGGCAAGCGGTCTTGGGAGGGGCAAAACCACATCCACTAAACAATTGATGTGTTGGATATTGCCGCTAGGAAGCTCAAATAACAAACCATCGGATCACAAAAAACGCTGAATGAAGAAATATTAAGAGATTAAGTGTGAAGTTTAATCTTAACTATAATGATTGTTCAAATGCCTGGAAAAATGCGCGCTGGTCGCTGGACAGAATAAATACACCACATTAATTATAAAATGAAGAGGCGAAGCTCCCGCGAAAAATTTCGGCATTTTTATAAAACATAAATGGTTTATTATTTTTCCATTTCTACGATTGTAGACCGTTTTAAAGGGGATCCAGGGCATCTGTTTCCAATACCTTCCTTCTTAATACCACCCTACTGGCAGGTTATTTTTTGAAATAAAATGCCTTATGCTCAATGTAACGAAGAGTCTTTTGGATAGGCATTAGATGTGAGAAAAGCATCACATACACTGAAATGCAAAAAGATTAGTTAAAAATAAAAGAATCGGGAAATTGTGGGAAAACTTAAGTTTTTCTGACTTAACATTTACGGTATTCTCTTTTCAAATTCTTTGAAAATGGATGGCTGTAATCTTCTATAAAGTCACAAAAAAAATGCTATTTTCAAAAAAAAAAAACTCTCGCTGGGTACAAAAATTACCACAAGTGATAATTTTCGTGCAGGCTTTAAAACTCTGTCATTCAGCCAACAAGTAATCTCTGTTTGCTGCTGATAACGGCAGGCTGTACTTCGATTGAGAATTTGTCTATAAATATATATACTGTATATTTTAAACCTGTTCATATTTTAACTTTTTTGATTTTGATATGGATTCGCAGTGTTTTTGAAGCAGATTTTCTTACTGATCCCAAAACTAAAAAAAGTTTTTTGTTTAGGTGAACGGATTCCATGTTACACCATGATTTCCGACCCCCACTTTAAAAAAAATGAGTTTTTTTACGCTAGAGGGCGTTGTTTTTAAAATATACTTAAAACAGTAATTCAACTAAATGTCCCTCTGCATTTTAAATCTTTAAAAAAAAACTAAGCGAATTGGACTTGTGGTTCAGTAGTTATGATCATTTTAGTGATATTATTTGCAAAACTCCCTCTAGTGGCCAAAATGTAATTTCCTCATTTTTTGATAATTTTTTGAAAAATTTGTGTCTATTTACTAAAAGAGACTTAAATTTTGAAGTTGAGATTTTGCTGCAGTGCCACCAGAGGGAGTAATTTTTTATTTATTTTAAAATTGTGTATTGATTACAGTTATATACACCACTTAAGTTAACGCCACTGCAAAGTTTGAATAAATTATGACACGGCGCGATTTTTTAAAGTTTGTTTTTAAATATCAACCTAGATCATGGGAAAAAGCTAGCATTTAATGCAAAAATGCAGCAACAACACGTACTGTTTGCAGCATAAATATAATTACAGTATTACTGTACACTTGTACAGTACTATATAATATATTGATTTAAATTTACAATGACCGTCCAGCAATTTCAACAAGGTTAAAAAGCTCCTTTGATTAACAAATAATACAATTCAAACCAATACTTGTAGATTGTTATATTAGAACAAAACAGAGTTAACAAAACAGAGTTACCAAACTTTAGCAAATTTCAAAAGTCTTTAAACTAATTAAAAACAAAAAAATCAGATACTTTTTGAAAAGGTTTGTTGTGTTAGTAAAAGTCCTACGTATTTGTTATACAAACTAAAGTATGCTTTGTCGTTGTTGTTAAAATTTCGTTTGTTGTTAAAATTTCATTATAGTCACTGCCGAATTTAACTGAACGCTCAGCCGCATCATTGATAACTTCCAGTCCTGAAATATCTGGCTGATTTGTTGAAAAGAAGAATCTGTTTTCCAGCATACTACTGAATCCATACTTAAAGAGATAACTGCTTGAAATCGGTTTTACTGAAGAAATGAGAACTACTAGAGGTAATAAAGAGGTGCCCCAAACCTATTTCCACGATTCCTTTGCAAAAAATGTTTTAATCCGTTTGACTCTGCACCATAGGCAACCCTGCATTTTGCAAGTTTGTAGCACCACAAAAGACCTTCTGTAGAGCACTACTGGTAGCCTAAGTCCACATGTTTCAGGAGTAGTAGCCTAGTTTTCAGATTTGGTCATAGGTGGGCAAGTTAATACAAAACGTTAGCTTCGTTATCTACAAGTCCGTTAACAAACTTCACACCTCCGTTAACGTTAATCCGTTATTTTGGGCTGTAATTAACGGAAGTTAATAAAGTCCGTTAATTCGTTAATATTTTAAGTGTAATTTACTTTTCTTTTTATTCACTCGCTTCCAGAACACATATTGACGCTGTTGAGCTGATTGTAAGGAAATATTTATTGCTATGGTGGTCTTTTTGTGTTTTAAAAGTTACATTTTACAGTCTAATCTAATTTCAAGATAAAAATAGGTTCAAATGCAGTACTGAAGCTGCAATCGGAAAATCTTTAGAAATTGCAAACAACGATGATTTAAAGATCCATGAGGCTGCAGCTTATTATTTGCCACAAAAAAGAATTCCTTTTTTCGCTTTCTTTTATAAAACTCGTGCCAATACGCACCAAGGGTTACCAGTGCAAACTGGTTTGCACAGGTACCATAAATAAATGGTGCAAAGACTGCAAGATATTAACGACGAAAACCTTAACGGAAGTTTACAGAACTTAACGGAAATTAATTCAGTCCGTTAACATAAAAAACTTTTTAACGGATCAACGAGTTAATGAAAAAGTTAGCTTCGTTATTAACGGACTTGTGCCCACCTGTGGATTTGGTTATAGGCTACTAACTGCTACCAGTTGGCAATCGCGTTTCTTAAGTTTTGCAAAAATGCAGGGTTACCAATGGTACGGAGTCAAATGGATTAAATTGTATTATCGTCAATAAAGAAAATTGTTGAAAAAGATTTGGGGCACCTATTTATTAGCGCATGAAGTTCTCAATTCTTCTATAAAACCGATTCAAGCAGTATCTCTTTAACGTTGGTTCGATTTCAATTAGACAAAAAAATTATATATTTATGATTCATTATTGATGAACCCATGCAGAGTACTCTCTTCATGTATTTTTGGTAGTTCTGGTTTATCTAGATCTGTTTTGGGATATTTCAACAAGGTAGTAGCAATGGCTTTCTTGATTTCATCACTATTAAATTTGAAGGTAGTGCAAGTGGTATGTGCCTTGGTGATTGATGCATGATATTGGTTTGCCTCACCGGTTGCTGCAGATGCTCCTTATTTGACACTAATGCTTTGGAAAGCTATAAATGAGTGGTCGGTGAGAGATAAAGCTGTATGTTCAGCTTACAATCGCAAAGTCGACTTGCATACTTGGTATCTGCCGCCAAGGTACATACCACTTGCACTCTTTTCAAATTTAGTTGGTGATGAAAATAAGAAAGCCACCGCTACTACCGTGTTGAAATATCCCAAAACAGATTTCCGAATAGGTAAGCCAGAACTACAAAAGTATATGATGACAGCACTCTGCAAGGATTCATCAATAATGAAGCGTCACTATTTTTTGATCAACCAGTAATTGAGATTGAACCAACGTTTTCAAGAATCGATTCAGTAGTATGCTGGAAAACAGATTCTTCTTTTCAACAAATCAGCCAGATATTTCAGGACTGGAAGTTATCAATGATGCGGCTGAGCGTTCAGTTAAATTCGGCAGTGACTATAATGAAATTTTAACAACAAACGAAATTTTAACAACAACGACAAAGCATACTTTAGTTTGTATAACAAATACGTAGGACTTTTACTAACACAACAAACCTTTTCAAAAAGTATCTGATTTTTTTGTTTTTAATTAGTTTAAAGACTTTTGAAATTTGCTAAAGTTTGGTAACTCTGTT
Source organism: Trididemnum nubilum (assembly GCA_963965965.1). Lineage (NCBI taxonomy): Eukaryota > Metazoa > Chordata > Ascidiacea > Aplousobranchia > Didemnidae > Trididemnum > Trididemnum nubilum. The sequence goes on along the minus strand of OZ014488.1, from coordinate 11,379,764 downwards.
TTGTTAACTCTGTTTTGTTCTAATATAACAATCTACAAGTATTGGTTTGAATTGTATTATTTGTTAATCAAAGGAGCTTTTTAACCTTGTTGAAATTGCTGGACGGTCATTGTAAATTTAAATCAATATATTATATAGTACTGTACAAGTGTACAGTAATACTGTAATTATATTTATGCTGCAAACAGTACGTGTTGTTGCTGCATTTTTGCATTAAATGCTAGCTTTTTCCCATGATCTAGGTTGATATTTAAAAACAAACTTTAAAAAATCGCGCCGTGTCATAATTTATTCAAACTTTGCAGTGGCGTTAACTTAAGTGGTGTATATAACTGTAATCAATACACAATTTTAAAATAAATAAAAAATTACTCCCTCTGGTGGCACTGCAGCAAAATCTCAACTTCAAAATTTAAGTCTCTTTTAGTAAATAGACACAAATTTTTCAAAAAATTATCAAAAAATGAGGAAATTACATTTTGGCCACTAGAGGGAGTTTTGCAAATAATATCACTAAAATGATCATAACTACTGAACCACAAGTCCAATTCGCTTAGTTTTTTTTTAAAGATTTAAAATGCAGAGGGACATTTAGTTGAATTACTGTTTTAAGTATATTTTAAAAACAACGCCCTCTAGCGTAAAAAAACTCATTTTTTTTAAAGTGGGGGTCGGAAATCATGGCGTAACATGGAAACCATTTACCCAAACAAAAAACTTTTTTTAGTTTTGGGATCAGTAAGAAAATCTGCTTCAAAAACACTGCGAATCCATATCAAAATCAAAAAAAGTTAAAATATGAACAGGTATAATATATATATTACGTCACTAAATTTGTTCGACGAAGGGCAATGGGACCTTGTCCCCTCCAGAACCCCGTTGTTTTCAATGCCAAAAACTTAAGCTTACAAATATACTCTGTACGGTACCTCTATTCATTTGAAAAACATAAAGTTACAGTATTTTGCAATACTTTTGGATAATATTTTAAAAATTCCGTGAAAAGATATCGTTTAGCCTTACAATATGGTTTGCGTTCAGAAAGCTGAATTCAAAAAATGGGGATCCATAATTAGTGAACGTTTGCACCGGGGCCCTAATTGATGAAATTAAGCCATTGAAATGGAACATTTTTAAGTTTATGATTTAAGTACATTCCCATTCACCGGTTATGGCCTTGTTTCATTACCACGATACCGCTACGGTGCATATAATCAGCATTATCAGCTGCTAAGGTGTAAAATTTCAAAATGGCCATCATTATTCTTATTTTTAAAAATTGCTATTTTCGAATTATGAAAAACCTAATCAAATGAAATATTTTAAACACCTTTGCGTTTAAAAATTATTGAAAATTTGACGAGCATAATTTGGAAAAATTGTGTCCTTGGTTCTTTGCCTCGACCATTCCTGTCCTTGGCCTCGAGAGAGTCTGTCTTCGAAAAGTCGGTCGTTGGCCTTGGGCTCGAATTTTTTTTGAGTGCTTGGCTTTGGGATTGGCCTCGCACGTTGTGTCCTCAACTCCAACTGTGATTATTATATACAGATTGACAATGACTTAAGTAATTAGTCGAAACGTCTCGTTCCAAATAAAATGTTTACGGCAGCTTTGGCTCTTTTATTGTTTGTAAAATTGTTTCTCAAGACCAATTTTTACGCCCTTTAGCCGATAAAGTTTTAACAAAGTTTTTGTGTCACGTTAAAGTTGTAATGAGTTTGCGAGGCCCATCTCCGAGTCACTGCGCCTGCGAAATACAGCGCTGCTTGCGACGAAATGTTGAAGCAGTGGCGAGCCGTTGACAATACACTTTGTCCGACTTGACCGCTCGAGATTTTAACCTCAGGCCTACCGTTCCAGAGAGGAACACGTTATTGCTAGATCAAATTACCGATCGTCTTACTGAGTCAATAATTGAAATTAGCTTCTTGCTGATTCAGGAGCAAGACTGGAGTATGGGGCTCTGAACAAATGAGATCGGGCAGCGCAATGACCTGAAACTGGTCTTGGATTTTGCAATCCAAACCATGTAAAACAAAGCAACCTTTTGCTAGTGAAACGAAATTTTCTTTTCGTTTTTGGACCGAAAATCAAAAAATTTTTTGCAAGCAAAATCAATGGGAAGGGGTTATTTAACGTAAGGCGAATCGTATTCGATTAGGTTGGCGTTGAATCTATCTTTTTTGACCAAGGCGTTCCAGAGATATTCTATCTGAACACGACGTAAGGGTTTTGATTTTCTGATTTTAGTGTTTATTGGCAACCCTGACGTTGATTACATCGGAGACTCATATAGTCCTCAAAGACAATGTAGGATCAAATTGATTATTGCTCAGAAAAAAGGCTTTCAAAGTCGTAACCTAATTGCGGCGTTGCCTTATAATAAAACTAGAATGGCATCGCCAATATAACGCGAAGGTTGCCGATAAAAAATAATATTAGAGAGGCCTCTGCGTTAGCAGAGAACTACAAGCGCTGTTGGCAGACAGTGTGTTTTGTTGTTGGCTATGGCCAGTGGCAGCTCGTGACTTGAAAGCGGGGGGTGTGCAAATAAGGGCACTTCAAACAGACAAATTAATTGTAGTTCGTATAAATAAGCTATTGCTATAAAATAGAACGATTTATATGCGTATTTTTAGCAGTTTTTCGCTGCATTTTTGGGAAGTTTTTCACCCTGGTTTTTCAGCGCTTTCATTTGTTATTGAAACAAATATACAACACACGTGAGTTTTGCAGTACAAGCAAAAGGCCATATTATAGCGGCTCTATACTTGATTTTGCAGATAAAAAAAACAAAAACGTACGTATGCTTGCTTGCACGTGATAGTCTACAATGAGAATCATAACACTAAAAACACAATTCAGACAATCGTATCAGAGACGTCGCTATCAATAACAGAGTTGCCACAGGTTCCTACGCAGAAACGCAAGTAAGCGGTTGAACACAAAAAACAGAAAAGAACTATTCAACAGAAAACCTACCACAAAATAAAGCAACAGAGCTAAAATTAACAATCACGTTTGATTTGCGGTCTCCCGCGTTTGCGAGCGAGTCAAAGTTTTTAGCAGTTTAATAGGGTCAACATAATCAGGTTTCAAACGATCAACAGACACAGTTTTTGAAGCATTTGCAATCCCAAGTAAAAGAAAAAATTTAAAACAGAACGAATTGAAATCACGTCGAAGAACATGCTTTGGTGTAGTACATTTGCATGGTAGTAAATGATCAGAGGGAATCCAGGCCAAGTCTCCATAAAGTACAGCACCATATGGAACAGCATTGAATTTACATGAGCAGCAAAGCCTGTCTTAACATTTAGTAGTGATGGAGTTCTCGAGACCAGTCTCGAGACTGTCTCGAGACACATTTTTGAAAGTCTCGGTCTCGCCTCGGACTTGAACTTCAAGTCTCGATCTCGAGTCTTGGTCTCGAAAAATTATGGTCTCGAAATATGAGAAGTCTCGAGACTCAAAATCTTGGTTAGGCGTAGGCGTAAAATTTTGAATTTAATGCAAGCAACGCAAACAAAGATTCGATTGACTTACCAGGTCTTAACACCTTTTTAATTGCTTTCCAACAATCTCCTTTATTTATTCATTTCGGTCAATTTTTATTTATTTCCGTCAATGTTTTTAAACTGAGATCGTGAGAAACAAAGTTTTGCAATAAAACCTCAATTTTTGATAATTGGCTTCTCAGTGGGAGATACTTGAGGTTCGAAAAAACTCAGGTAGAGCCGTGGGAAAAAACTGCTTGACCTGTTATTCATTATTATCTTTGTTATTTACTTATGAAAGGTGTGATGTAGAACAGTCTGGAGGGGAAGAAGCCGCTTAAGCAATATTATTTGATGTTGATCTTTGTTGAAGGTGCTAATTGCCGCTGTGTACATTTTTGCTTTCTGGTAGTAAATGCTCTAAACCTTTTTCTCGTTCAGGTTCCTTGCACGTGGACCGAGTTTGAGGTAGTAGCTTTGCAGTGCGATGAGGTTTGGTCAAGGAAATTTAATCAGGACAGTTCAGACCTCAAAGTGATTGTTTTCAGTCTGATGCTGTTGAACAGATCTTTCGTAGTATGATACAGTTAAGATTGCAGACTCAGAATGATGAACTTAAGTCTACTTTACCACTGTTTTTTTGTAAATATCAAACATTAGGAGTAACAATTAGGTCCAGTGAAGATTAAAATAGCTTGAGGTATAAACCTGAGATATAAACATGGGCCACCGAATAGGGAAGACGCGCGACCCCTAAAGATTTTTGGGGCGGTATCGGCGAAATAAAGTCTTGATAAGAAATAATACCGTAACTCAGGTATTTGATATACATTACGGTGTTTGCCGTGTACTAGGACCACTACGTTACAGAATCACTTATCTTGATGTCTTGTTTATGAAAACACAATCGCACATTCCACCATAGCTTTCTTGTCATTAAAATAACTATCTGAATGCAACTGCTTTAGCAAGCCCGCTTTATTTTAGATTTAAACGACCGGTCAGCGTTAATAGATAAAGACACCGCCATCGGAGCGTGAGGTCTGCGTTTCGATTCTTGGTCCGGTCAAAATCGGACGCAGTGTCGCTAACGTCTCGCCTCGCTGCGATGTTTCTTTGATGCAGTGTTGCTCAATGCCCGTGCACTAAGTCGCAAGTTTATGAAAGCTTTTATTTTAATTTGATTTAGCAACTCGCTTCAAAATCGAATTCCTCTAGATTGGTCCACGAGCAGTTTGGTAATAAAACTTAAGCAAATTTAAGATGCATTTTATATTAATCGAACGATGGCATCGAACTGCAATTTCTCTACTTTAAAGACGGGCGCTTGACAGTTGAGCTACGCCGTCATTTCTTAATGTGCTTCAGGCGCGTCGCCAGTGGGGGGCATTGCCCCCCCGATTTTCGTTTTTGCCCTCCCCCCCTCCGATTTATTTCTTGCCCCCCCACGGTATTTTTTTGGGAGGAAAAAGTTGCTGTTTTTGGTCGGAAAATCGTTAAATATGAGATTTCGGCCAGAAAAAGCCTTCGGATTTCGGCAAGGACCCTTTTTTTTTTTTGGAGATAACCTGATTTTCACTGAAAATTCGCCTTAATCCAATTCAGGAATAATGAAAATTTGAGTCAAGTTCAACGCTGGTTTTCAGCTTTGCCCCCCTGATTTTAATTTTGCACCCCCGATCTCGCGAAGCTGGCGACGCCCCTGATGTGCTTGTGGATAGCCCGTGGCCCAAGTTCATTTTTTGGTTTATGGTCGTTCTACTGTATTGCTATTGGCCGTTTGTTTAAGGAAAAACCATGAAAAGGGTTGTCAATAGTCAATACGAATAAGTTTTGCTCCAAAAATCTCGGGTCTCGAAGTCTCGTCTCGGTCTCGAACAAACACACCGAGTCTCGATCTCGGTCTCGAAAATTTTTTTAAGTCTAGGTCTTGGGTCTTGGTCTCGAATTTTTTCCAAGTCTTGGTCTTGGTCTCAACCATCAGGGTCTTGACTACATCACTAACATTTAGGTCTATCGTATAATCTGCAAAAAAATGATATTAATTGTTACTATGGCAAGCTATAGTACTGTAAAAAATACCAAACGTATGTATTTCCCACAAAGTGCTGTAATAACTGAACGCTGCTTATGCAAATTGTATGTAGCAACTTAACTAACTGCTTATTAAGAACAATGTACTGAGAAAATTGATAATAAGCTATAGACAGTATACAGAGTCTTATAGGCACAATCAAACCTTTGATTAACAGCCTAAGACATACTGCTTCAGAATCTACATTCGTCTTTTATTCCTCGTCAGTAGAGCTAGGACTACAGGTACGAACATGAGTGTAGAAAGGCAAAGAATCGCAAATTAACCAGATCATGACGCAATTTTTTTCCCAAAAATCTTAAGTAATCACAATACTACGAGAGATAATTCTAATAGTTCAATTCAAAATAATTTTCAATAGCACGCCTTAGACAGCTGTTTCGCCCAATCTCAGGGATCATCAGTAAGGCTAGCAAGGCCAAAAGGACAAATATTACCAGTGATAAAAATCTTCAAAACAAGCAGCTTTACCAATTTATCAATCAATCAATAAATCTTTACCCATCATTCAGTCAGTTTTTGCCAAAATAAGTAAATCTTAGGTGAAAAATCTTTTCCCAAACAAACTAAAGCTATTAATAGAATCTTTACCCGAAGAAACTATTGCTAAAAATCAAATCCGACTAAAGTACAAATCTTTTTAAATGGCTCGTTTCCAGTACAGTAGCGGAGCCAGAGGTGGCGGGGGGGGGGGCTCGAGCCTTCCCATTGGCCTGAAAAGTATGCAAAATCGCGCTTTTTAGTGCTTTTGAGGCCGATTTTTGCTCAAAAAATAAAAACAGCCTCACCCCAAAGGGATTTGGGAGCCGAAATTCGAAGTTGTGAAGGAGTTTCCGTGATTCGGACGGAAGAACCGTTTGAGTTTGTGATTTCGGCCGGAAAATCCGTCTCAATTTCGGTGAAGACCTTTTTTTTTTTCTGACATCACTTGTTTTTGGGCGGAAAAACCGTTTGAATTTCCGATTTCGACCAAAAAATCCGTCTCAATTTCGGTGAAGACCTTTTTTTTTTGGAGATCACCTGTTTTTGGGCGAAAAAACCGCCTCAATCTGATTCAAGAGCAATGAAAATGTGGGTCAAGGTCGCTTACAGTTGTCTCAACCTTCCAAAAAAGCCCCCCTCCCCCTTTACGAAATCCTGGCTACGCGCCTGCTCCAGTAGGCTGAAAGGTTCAAAACTAGTGCCAAAATTCAGACTAGTGCTACACTAGACTAACAATCTTTAGAAATGAAACGCTATCAATATCCTCTGCTCTCCTAGTAGCTTGCCTAAAATGGCTACGTCCCCAACAGGGCCGAGACAGCTCTAAACTACAACCAGTGACTCGCAGTAGTATGTACAGAGACTCAACAAAGTCAATTTATTAAGAACAATGTATTGAGAAAATTGATAATAAGCTATAGACAGTATACAGAGTCTTATAGGCACAATCAAACCTATGATTAACAGCCTAAGACATACTGTTTCGGAATCGACATTCGTTTTTTATTCCTCGTCAGTATAGCTAGGACTACAGGTATAAACATGAGCGTAGAAAGGGAAAGAATCGCAAATTAACCAGATCATGACACAATTTTTTTATAATTCTGATAGTTCAATTCAAAATAATTTATATTCAAAATAAAATAATAGTTCAATTCAAAATAACTTTTTATTAATTTTCTCAGTACATTGTCTTAATAAAGTGTCATTGTTGAGTCTCTGTGCATACTAATGCGAGTCAGAAGTTCCAGTTGCAAACCGTCTCGGCCCTGTTGGAGACGTAGCCATTTTAGGTGAGCTACAAATAGAGCAGAAGGTATTGATAGCGTTTCATTTCTAAAGATTGTTAGCCTAGTTTACTACTAGTCTGAATTTTGGCACTAGTTTCATTGGGTAAAGATTTTTCAGTTAAGATTTAGGCTACTTACTTTGTAAGCTAGGCTATCGTTCTTCTGAGATATGTAAGAGGTAAGATTTGTACTTTAGTCGGATTTGATTTTTAGCAATAGTTTCTTTGGATAAAGATTTTATTAATAGCTTTAGTTTCTTTGGGTAAAGACAGGGTTGCCACAGAAACTGCAAAATCAAATTCCAGGACTTTCCAGGACTTTTTTAGATGATTTTCCAGGACTGTGCAAGGTTTTTTTTACATGACTTAAAATTTAATTTTCACTATTACTCTTTTATGCACCCACTTTTTGTACTTGTCATTAAAGAAAATTTTAATGCCACGCATTTGGATTTCTAGTACTGACTACTAACCAGGTTTATAGCCAGAAATCTGCAATGGGAGGGCTTGGCTTGGGGTATGGGAACGGAGTTGCCAGCTGCCGGAGGCCATTGGGAGTCTGAGCCCCGAGGTCAAAGCTCCCAGCACAAAAGACTACATAAATTTTGCAATAATAACTTAATCTTAGGCCCAGTTTGGTAAAAATTAATGCATTTTAAATGAAGCGCAAAAATTAGCACTGCGAAAGCATGATTGAACTGGTTTTATAAATGGGCTAAAGTATGTGGGTGATGGTAATTCGAAGTATGTGGGTGATGGCTCATTCGAGTAAAGTTTTTGTAGAGAGCAGACGTGTGTGATGAGCTCGATACAAGACAAGTTGTGAACATTGCGCAAGAGTGCTTTATCACTACGTAACAGCCAAATCGTCAAATTTGCAGCAAGCAGTGTTTATCTTACAATAATACATCTTAGCAAGAAGGTTTATCAAGTTTATAAAATATCAAACACGGATAAGAAACTGTTAAAATTCATTGATCTAGACAGCGATTACCTTAAAATATGACTGCAATTAATGATAAAATCGATGAAATCTTAAAAACTGTCACCAGCCTTGATAGAAGAATGAAACAGATGGAAGACAAGTTCAAGTCGTTTGACAGACGGATTGATAGCAATGCAACCAAAATTGGCGAAGTTCAAATTGAGCAATTAAAACTGAGACAAACAATTTCCCAAATTCAAGACAAACTTAACGAATTGCGACAAGAGAAGAAAGAAATTCGAATCGAGACTAAAAGGCAAAATCTAAGCAGAGAAATATACAGCAAACGATTCAATTATTTGATTCATGGGATTCCGGAAAGCTCTGAAAACGTTTGGGAAACTCGCCAACAAACTAAAAAACTGTTCCGAAAATTCGTAGCTGAGGGCCTCCAAATTCAAGATAGTAATTCTATAAAACTGGCCGACATTCACAGTCTGCCTCAGCATCCAATTTACGACAGCGACAAACGCAAAATCAACCGTCCGATAATAGTTAAAATAATGGATATTTTTAATAAACAAAATTTTGTTAAAAACTTAAAACATCTCAAAGAATACAATGAAAAACGTCCTCCAACAACGAAATACGTTTACGCTACAGAACATTTACCTATTGAACTACAGAGACAGAAGAAAAAATTAATACCCTTATACAAAAAAGCTAGAGAAGAGAATAAAAAGACTGTCTTGAAAATTGTCGACTGTGAGTACTGCTTATTTGTTGATGATGTAAGGGTGCATGCCGATTAAATTTTTATGCTAGCTTACTCTGCTAACTTCAAACCTATTTATGAACAAATCCTCCGAGGCGTAACAGTTCAGAATATTGAATAATTTCTGTATTTATTATAGTTTTTCCGGTCTATTGTGAACCAGCCGATATCACGTAGGCCTACTATATGTGAACTTAGCGCCGCCTCCAAGCTAATCCTCGCTGTAGCTGCATTGCCAGTATCTTGATAATTTTTTTTTTTTTTTAGTAGTGATAGGCATGTTGCGCGAAGTTAACAGTTGTGTCCTAATTTTTTTTTTTTCTTTTTTCTTTACTTATAATTAACCTGGTTTTGTTTTGTTTTTCTGCTGTAAAATGGATTGTGCTAAATTTATTCAGAAATATTGTGATTTTGACAGAAACCTGTTGCAGTCTATTAGCCCTAACCAAACAGCCCTTGACCAAGATATGAATTTGACCAATCAATTTCAATATATTGCTGCATGTACTTATTATCACCCAGACAATCCTTTATTTGCATCAAAGCCCTCAAACTCTCTCTTCATTCTTCACATTAAGATACGCTCTATAAATAAGAACTTTCCCTCTTTTTATGACTTAATTCAATCACTTCCCAACCACCCAGATGTAATTTGCATTTCCGAGACCTGGATCACACATCAACCTATTACTAATCTATCGTTGCCTGGTTATGAATTTATTTATTACCCTACTAAAAAGAGAGCTGGCGGAGTTGCAATGTATGTTTTCACCATTTATTAGTTTGAAATTACTGATATATTTAATATAAACTGTGACAATTGCGAAAACCTATGGATAAAATTATCTCATGTAAGAACCAATGCGAAAAATATCGTAGGTGTAGTTTATCGACACCCCACTCCGAAACACGAAAACTTTATTTCAGCCCTAAACGAAAGCATTATGAAGATCACAAAAACTAATCAAACTTTTTACCTTTGCGGAGATTTCAATGTTAACATTTCACCAGAATCTTCCAACCCTTCTGCAAATGATTTTTTGAATATGATATTAGGTAATAGCGCATTTCCCGCAATACCAATTCCCACGCGCGTAACAGAGAACTCGAAAACCATCATAGATAACATTATAACTATGACTCAAATATTATATTGCCAGGCATAATCCAAACGGATATAAGCGACCATTTTGTCATATTTTCCCTTACTATGAATTTCAACAAACCCCTGAAAAATAGCATAAACATCTACCGCAGAGATAAAAGCAAATTCAACTCGGAGGAATTTTGCCGCCAACTAGAATTATACTTGCAAGCTTTTAATCCGCAAATCTACAGCGCTACACCTGACAATTTTAATCAGCTGTTTGCAGATTTCGTCGCCTTGATTGAAAACACAATTGAAATCCACGCGCCTCTTAAAAAGCTGTCACGTAAACAGCAAAAATTACAGTCAAAGCCTTGGATTACAAAAGGCATTTTAATTTCTGTTCGTCACAAACGTAAATTGTACAAGAGCCATTTTTTAGCAGGCACCGAGATCCAGAAAAGGTTTTACAAGAAGTACTCAAACACACTAACTAAAGTAAAAACCGCATCTAAGAAAATTTACTGCAGACAAGAATTTGGGAGAAATCTGAATAATCCTCGCAAAACCTGTGAACTAATTAGAACTGCGCTACCTACAAACCAATCCCGAACTCACAAATCGAAAATAGATCTCTTAAAAATTGATGGTCAAGATATAAACGAAAGTTTCTCAATCGCTGAAAAACTCAATGGACATTTCGTATCAGTCGGTAAAAACCTGGCCGACAAAATTCCAACTAATGATAACAAATCGTTTTCAAAATATCTGAACCAAAAAGTGGCCTCATCAATGTTTCTTCAACCACCTAGGCATAGCGAAGTGTTCAATATCATACACTCTCTGCGTCTTCGCAAATCTTCAGGGCACGACAATATTGACTCATACTTTATTCGCATAGCATGTGATGTACTTACACCATATCTAACCTATCTTTTTCATTTATCTTTTGAATTCGGTATCTTTCCTGACTGTCTAAAAACAGCCAAAAGAATCCCAATCTTTAAAGCTGGACCTAAAACTGATATTAATAACTACCGACCTATATCATCGCTATCAAACTTTTCAAAAATCCTAGAAAAACTCATCTACACCCGTCCTTCAAAATTTTTTTGAGAAAAATAATATCATTCACCCTAACCAATATGGTTTTCGACAAAACTTATCTACTACACATGCTATGCTGGATATCATGAGCAAAATATATAACCATGTGAACAAAAAAAAATTTACTGAATTAATATTTTTGGATTTAAGGAAGGCGTTTGATACGGTTTCGCAAGATATCTTAAAAAATTACATCATTATGGTGTTCGTGGTGTAGTATATAACCTGCTCAAATCTTAACTCACTGAACGTAAACAGTTTGTGTATATTAATGGGAGCTATTCCACAACTAAAACAATACAATTTGGTGTTCCTCAGGGATCAAATCTCGGTCCTATACTTTTCTCTATTTATGTTAACGATATGTTCAACATTTTTGACTTTTCTCCGGTGCTATACGCTGATGACACTTGTCTACAGTATATGTCAAAGCTTCAAAAGAAAAAGATTTAGAAAGCTTAATGAATCGCGAAGTCGAAATAGCTAATCGTTGGATGAAAGCTAATAAGCTAACAATTAACGCTACAAAATCTAGTGCATTAGTTATAACTCCAGGAGCTAAGACTGCCACACAAAAACCAAAAATAGTATGTGGTGGTCTTCCAATAGCTGTAAATAGCAATGTCAAGTACTTGGGACTATGGATTGACGAAAACCTTAAATTTGACATTCATCTCAAATTTGTTGAGCGTAAAATCGCCTGCGCAGTAGGTATACTTAATAAACTTAAATGCTATTTCCCCAAAGAAACTTTATTGCAACTCTATCATGCATTAATTTATCCTCACCTTCTCTATGCAATTCCCTTATGGAGTTCTACCTATAAATCTTATCTCCACAAAATTTCTATTTTCCAAAACAAAGCTGTTAAAATTGTTACCCAAACAAAATGGAATTCCAGTGCAAACTCTTCATATACCAATCTAAAGGTCTTGAAACTGTACAAACTTTACCTTTATGAAGTTGGTAAAATAATGTATAATTTATACCATAAACAACATCCATATAACCTAAACCAATACTTCTCAAAGTCCAATATCAGACATTCCCGCCCTACCCGCTGTTCCTCTTCCCTCATGTTTACTATTCCATTGCTGAAAACTACAAAACTGCAACAATCTTTCTTATATCAGGGTGTTAAAACCTGGAATTCTATTCCCCACAACATCAAAAATACCTCATTCTCTAAGTTTAAATCTGATTCTAAGCAGTTCTTCTTAACAACATTTAACTAAAATTTTTACTAGAATTGTCTCATCATATCTCTCTGATAGCAATAACTTCAAATACTCGTAAGCCTAAAGCTCTTATGAGTAAAAAGGTGCATAATCGGGGGCTGTTTGACCAGATGACCGTAACAGGTCCCTTCCAGTCTCCGGTCGTGAAAAACGTTATTTTTGTTTTGCTTTTGCAAATTATTTTTATGTATAGTGTGTATTTTATTGCATCTAAGCGACAAATAATAAATCGAACTTGAACTTAATGGTAAAACTTTTGTCCTAGCTTTATTTCAAGCAGGTAAACCATAAAATCCCTTCATTTGAAAAAAGCTGAGCTTATTTGCACCAGCGCGTAAGTATAAAATCGCTATCCTAGCCCTAACCCCAACCCTAAACATAACATATCTAACTGCAATCCTAGCTTTAACCTTAATGTTAATCCTAACCCCAACTCAGAATCCAAACCCTAACCATAATAATTTTTTAAAAAAGCGTAAATGGGCACCCACCCTAATGATAACAATTTTTGAAAAAGCATAATGACCACCATTCTTGCTCTCTTTTTCTCTATAAGCAAAGCACCCTAAAGTGCAAATAGGCGCTTCCTTTGAAAAAACTCTCAAGTATTAGTTTAAGTCGCCTGCATTTTATAACGCTAGATAATTTAGGAGAAGGGGCTAATGAAACAAGATTTGAAAAACATGATTGATAATTAACTGAATGAAATACTGAATAGACACTTTACAATTTTTTTAGAAAGCCTAATTTAAGTATTTTGCATTATGCAATCAAATTGATTGTTTATTTTTAGCCATTTTTGTCAGTTGTTGCTGATTTTATTTTTGACCATCAATAGCCCCCCCTAAATGCTGTTTCAGAAGTGGCTTTAAATTACTTTGGAGTCCATATTACTGCAAAAAACTGCCTCATAAGTATACTCGCAGGGTGAAAAATGTTACATTTTTTATTGTGTTTAGCCAACAGGCCAATGGAAAGCCTACAGCCCACAACACTTCTGCTGCTAGCAGTAATACCTACTAGAGAATCGCATTGCAATAAATTACTGTTCATAAATTCACTCTTCCTAATAATATTTAATAATTTATACATACTGCACCGCAAAGTGCAAATTTTGGCATTTCAACAAGAAAGTGCCTATTTATACACTGGCGAATAAGCAAGAACTGCTTAAAGAAAATAAGAGAGCAAAGAGCAAAAGAATAGGCACTCATTTACTCTCTTCTATTTTTTTAAATTATAGTTTGGGTAGGGGTGCCATATTTTCATAGACCAAAAAGAGGACAGTTTCGAAAAACGAAGCCCAAACGACCAAACACGCTGAAGGTATATACCGGCCAACTGGACTGACTAAGACTTTTTTATTTTGGAGAACACAATTTTCCAAGAGAAAATTCAAAAACTGAAGACCGTTTTTTTCTTTGGAGACCACTTGTTTTTGCACCAATTCTTCCCTATGAAAATGGTAATCTCAAAAAAAAAGATCTGCTGTCAGTAGGGTTGTATTAAGATCGGCGGGAGCTGAACGCGAGTGTGGATGGAAGTTTATCGTTTTTGGTCGGTTTGGTCTTCGAATCCCACCTTTAAGTTCTGAGCATTAAAAACAGAAAACATTTGGCTACTTTTTTGGTGTCCTACAGAAAAAGACGACAAATCCTCTTAAAAGAAAACGTATGGCAGCCCTACATTAAGGTTATACAGGTTTAAGATTAATGTTAGAATTGGAGATTGCGATACAGTTTGGGTTAGATTTAGGGTTGGGTTAAGTCTAGGATAGTGACTTGTTTATGAGTGCGCCAGCATAAAAATAAGCTCTGTCTTTTAACAAAATAAACTTTTAAATTTACCCTTTTATTTCACACTGCAATTTATTTCAACAATATTACAGACCTTCATAATGCAAATTATTTCAACAATATTTTTGTGCAATTACAAGGTACCAGTTATCACAACAAAAAAAAACTTCACATTCTGTCCTGGAAAATCACAGGAAAACTTTCCAAACTTTTTTCAGGACTTAGAAACAAAATTCAAGGACTTTCCAGGACAGAAAAAAAAAATCCAGGACTTTTCCAGGATGTGGCAACCCTGCAAAGATTTTTCACCTAAGATTTACTTATTTAAGCAAAAATTGACTGAATGATGGGTAAGATTTATATTATAAACCTAATCGGTAAAGATTTATTCATTGATTGATAAATTGGTAAAGCTGCTTGTTTTGAAGATTTTTATCACTGGTAATATTTGTCCTTTTGGCCTTGCTAGCCTTACTGATGATCCCTGAGATTGGGCGAAACAGCTGTCTAAGGCGTGCTATTGTAAATTATTTTGAATTGAACTATTAGAATTATCTCTCGTAATATTGTGTGTAGGGTACACTCTGGGCTCCTGGCGCAGCCCTATACCTGTACACAGGAAAGAATCGAAACGCGCAGCTTATTGGAGTAGTTGTTTATTGCATTCTGCGTACGCGTACTGCGGTTTCTCAAAACAAACGAAAACGTTTCAAACGTAGTATAGCAATTACTTCCAAACCCTGTAAAAATATCGGAGCCAAGACCATGTGAAGCATTCACATGCCCAGACTAACCACACCCAACCCCCGAAAAACCAGTAAAAAGGTGTGCTTCTCGGCTCCCATATCACTACAATAAAATTATAGAAAGCAAGATATACGAAGACTAACGCTAAATAGAAATTATAAACAAATATACATACCGATTGATTTTGCCAGGTAGTCAAATGCGAGTTCAAATTCACTGTAGCTTACGATAGAGAGAGAATTCCAAAAAATCAGGACAACCTGATGCTAGGAATGCTGAGCTGAACTGACCAAATCTCCACGCGTGAAGATTTTGTCAGTGTGAAAATGATGCATTGCTTCCGGCGACTTGGCAAATCATAAACAAAACTAGCGTTAGCCAAACAATAAGAACACAGACCACTAGTGGGCAACAAAGAACAAAACTAAGAATACGACGTAACATTGTGATTACTTAATATTTTTGGGAAAAAAATTGCGTCATGATCTGGTTAATTTGCGATTCTTTGTCTTTCTACACTCATGTTCATACCAGTAGTCCTAGCTATACTGACGAGGAATAAAAGACGAATTTCGATTCTGGAACAGTATGTCTTAGACTGTTATTCAAAGGTTTGATTGTGCTTATCAGCAGTACTTAAATTGTAGGGGAGACGCGTCCCCCCATCGAGAGTAAGCGTCCCCTCATTGAGATTTAGGCGTCCTCCCATCAAGAGTTGAGCGCTGGATGACCAGAGGAAAAACAGCCAGCCAGGACTAAAGGATCCTACGAATTTCCTGCCGAAAATGGTCGCAAATTGCGGAGAAGACCTTTTTTTTAATTTGTTGTTCACCTGATTTCGGGGAAAAATGACTTCAATTTCCGCCAAAGACCTTTTTTTTTTTGGTCTTCACCTGATTTTGGGGAAAAACGACTTCAATTTCCAGCAAAGACCTTTTTCTTGTTTTTGGCCTTCATTCAATTTCGGCGACGGAAATACTTCATTTCCACTTAACTTTTTCTAAAGTTGGTCAAGGCTGCAAAAGCGTCCTCCCTTGCAAAATTTTGCAATTTATTTAAGTACTGCCTATAGGACACTGTATACCGTCTATAGCTTATTATTAACTAACTGAATTAAACAAAAAACCTGTCTGAAAATCACTGACGTGAGACATTCAACTTTATGAAATTCCAAACCTGCTATCAAATAAGAATCAGCATTGGATTGCATATCACTTTTTCTTAAACAAAATCAATTATCTTCGTACATTTTGCACAATGAAATATTTAGTAAAATCAAAAATTTTAGGTCAATGCCATTAGCCGATTACCTTCAACCAACACTTCGCTACGAATACCGTAACATAATTTTTAGCCAGTTTTTTGTTTAGTATACGCTTTCATGGTCAGTGCTTGTTAGACTTTAACATGCTGCAACATAATTACCTCAATAAAAATAGCAAATTTCAGTTCTGACACATTCTTTACTTATTAGTCAACTCAGAAACACTTTAAAATTAATATAATCCGCTTCATTACAACAAAAACAATAAGTCAATTATGATGTCTTTGACGTTTGCTGGCCAAAGTTTTAATGTTTAATCGTTTTGCGTGCTTCTGACCTAAAGGCTACCAGCGCGGAAGCCTAGGGAAGAGCGACCAGAACGGCGACTTCTTAAAACAAGCAATGCGAAAAAGTTGCCTTCCCACAGGAATCGAACCTGCAGCCTTTGGATTACCGCAGCTCTAGAGCAGTGGACGGGTAATCCAAAGGCTGCAGGTTCGAATCCTCTAGGAAGATAATATTTTCGCATTGCTTGTTTTAAGAAGTCGCCGTTCTGGTAGCTCTTCCCTAGGCTTCCACGTTGGTAGCTTTTAGGCCAGAAGCACGCAAAATGGTTAAACAAAAACAAAATTACCTTTTATTATCCTACCTGCAGTACTGAAGAAAACAATTTTATAAGTTCATTTTCAATATGATAGGCAAAATTATTGCGAATAAAGCTTTCTCATACTTCAACCAGCTCTAATTCAGATTAACACATTAGCCAATTTAGTAATTGTTATCATATGAAGTGAATTAATCATCATGGCTGTTAGGTTATTGCTCAGTAGCCGAGATTCAGTGCTACGTTTTGGTTTTGGTAAGTTGAGTAGACAAAAACTAAAAACAAAATATGTTTTCACTTAAAATGCTGATAAAAATTGGCTAAATAGTTCAACACCTTAGATTATTCATTGACTCAACTTTGCACTGAATAACTGTTTCACAGTATCAAATGTATTGACCTACAGTAATTCCTCAAATGGGTCTAACTTAGTGTAGTATCTGAGTACAGGTTATAACAATATACTTTTGCTCAGGGCATGGTATGGAATGGAAAATGGAATGGAACGAAAATTTCGGTATGGAATATGGAAGACGCCAGATTGGAATGGAAGATTTCAAACAAGGAGCTAGTCATTCAAAACTAATGCAGGGAGCCGCACTCATGCATAATGGTAGTCGTTTTTGCAAGCGAAAAAGGTGCTGCCACGTAATTGCTATCCCTCAGGATGGCATCGCTGCCCCAACCCTAACTGTAATGCAAGGTTTTAAAGCAAAAAAAAGATTGCTCCAAGCATTTCTTAACCCGTTCCTGCACATTGCGTCTATACTACGTATTATTCCATTCCATTTCACGAGTTTGTAACCCAAACGCGAATCGAACCCGGGTGTGACAGTTGGAAGCCGAGCACGATAACTACTACACTACGCAGCTTGTAACAATGCAGTGACAAAATGTTGTATTTAAGCCAAATGTACGAGAAAAAGGCAATGGCTCCCTGCTTGACTTTTGCATGACTAGCTTCTACTAGATTTCAAGAATAGAATGGAAGACAATCTTCCATACTTCCATACCAATTCCATACAACATTTCATGCATTGTATTTACAGAAAAACATAATACTGTACAAAGTCACGTAGTGATAAATAATATTGTCGCAGAAATATTCCACTTCAATATCTACGCACATTATTTGTGGACAAAGCGTGGTTCTTTGACAAGGGCGTCGACAGAAAATATTTTCAGGAGAGGCCAATTGGAATAGAGCCAGTATTAACTAT
The DNA here is from genome assembly GCA_963965965.1 of Trididemnum nubilum. Taxonomy (NCBI): domain Eukaryota; kingdom Metazoa; phylum Chordata; class Ascidiacea; order Aplousobranchia; family Didemnidae; genus Trididemnum; species Trididemnum nubilum. Next base: position 11,361,640 of record OZ014488.1, on the reverse strand, counting down.
TACAAATGAAAGAATTTTTGAAATTTGGAAGGTTTAAGACAGAGTGAATAAAAATCCAGGGGGGGCATGGCCCCCTCTGCCCCCCCCCTTGCTGACGCCCATGTTCTTTGATTGTGTTTATTGCGCTGACAGTGTACGCATTGCATCATAGTAAGTACATTGAAATTTGCAGCATGCATTGATGTTACGGTTAACAACTTCGACAGATTTCATTTTTTCTTTTTTTTATTTCGAGATTGACAATTTGCCAAGGCGAATTTTTTTTTTTTTTTTCATACCCAAGAAAGTTCGTATTTGCTATTTCATTCCAGTTTCAGCTTTATTTTATTCACATGTTTAGTTTTTAGGCTTATAGTTATTTTTTATGGTGTTAAAGCTGCTTGGTATTTCTATTGCGGTAAATGATCTTTAGCAGTTTGGTTATGCCAAATTTTGCGATTGGTGTGAAAGCAAACTTCTCCGCCAATCCTAAAACCGTAGACATAACCAAGAAACCGCAGCCCCCCCTCCCACCCAAACTTAAATGCTTACAGTGGTGGGCAAGTTACTTTCTAAAAGTAACTACTTACAAGTTACAGGTACTTGGCAAAAAAAGTAACTAAGTTACAGTTACAAATTTGAAAAAGTAACTAGTTACTGTTACAAGTTACAGTTACTTTTAGTGATTAAAAATTTGGACTAAAAATAGGCCTGTCGGCACTTGCTGAAGACCTCGTCACTCTTTGCACAGCACATTGTACCGTTATGCCACCGAAGCTGACATCAGCGATCGAAAGAACTGCGTTCTTAAAACATCACGTGCTCAATCAACCGTGAAGAACGTATGCGTTATTGTCGTTGGCTTGCGTTAGTAGCGTGGAGTAGCACTAGACACTTTCTTCAGCTTTTGATATATTAACTTAAGGTAGGCCTAACTTACCTTGTACATGCTTCACTGGTAGGCTATAGTATAAACCAGTAAGCAACCGGCTGCCGGTAATTTGTGGTAAACAAGGCCAACAGTACCACCGTCCACCGGTACACTGTAATGTAGCATCATATCAGTACCGGTGCGAGGCAGCTAGGTAACATAGACTCCTGAACACAAAAAGTATCTCATGCGATACCGGTAATCAATGTGCTTCCGGTATACAACGGTTGGGTAACCTATAGGGGTTATTTAATGTGATATCAAACTCTTAAACCCAAACTCTAAAGCCTGAAAGCTGGTTTGAAAACATGTTATCGATACCAAAACCTACCAGTTTACGTGGAGGCAAGAGAACGGTGCAAATCAATACAGAACAACTGGAAGGTTGCCTGACACCCTTCCTAAAACTCAAAGACTAAACCCCAACCCAAAATCCCAACCTTTTGTTTTAAACTGCAAAACTGTAACACACAATCCATAAAACCAAAACTGAACTTTAACTGCTAACTCCAAATACGAAACGTGGAAACTTAAACGTTAATCTTAAAGTTGACCCAGAAACTTGATCCAGAACCCCAAACACAATTTTACCATAACAGATGAGATAATCCCCAACCCCTTCGATTCTTCTTGCTCCAGCCTCTTGAACTAGGTTGCACTGATTAGAAATGCATTTCACTGAAATTGCAAACTAACACTAATTGCTTGTACACGTATAGCTGTGCAGTAGGCCTACTCAGCACTGAATCCCCAAACGGTTTCAATCACCAGAAAGCGAAGTTGGAAAACTATCACTGCCTTCACTTTAACCAGCAACCACATGTATAGTCAGAGGTGGACAAAGTAGTCGAAAAATCTACTTAAGTAGAAGTATTGTTACTTACTCAAAAATGCCTTTTAAGTAAAAGTAGAAGTATGGCGAAGCATTTCCACTTAAGTAAAAGTAGGAAAGTAGTCAAAATTAATTCTACTTAAGTAATGAAAGTAGAAAGTAATTTCGAATTTCACGTGTTTGTTTATTCTTCGAATGTTTGCTGTTGTGACGCTTACGATCAGTGTTCAAGCAAAGCCATACTTACGGTAGCATATCAAAAAATCAAAGTTTTATTATATTCTCTTGAAATTACACCGAAGCGTGTTACGAATACGATTTAGTAGGGACTCTGGGCTCATCTCCGCGCCTGGACAACACAGCTTGAGAAGAAATGTCGCAGCGATGGCGAGTCGTTAGCAACACTGTTCGTTAACTGGCTAGGGAATTGAACCCCCGACGGGCCGCAGCAAACGCAACGCCGTTAACCGCTAATCTTTTTCGTATGAACCAGGAGTAATGCGCATGTCTAGTTTGTCTACTGTACCATGCTAATCAGGGTTCGGTATGTTTTTTTTTTTAGTGAGACTGAGTCAACACCTGGTATTTGATGCAACGCAAAAACACACTACCCTAGATGACCTGTAAATGAATCGTCGTAACTATTCAATAAGTTTCGTAGTACTGTACAGTAGAGATGGCGCGGATAACAAAAAATGCATCCGCATGCTGCGCTGCATCCGCAAACTTTGTCCGCATGCTGCACCGCACTGCATTCAGACACAACTAAGTTCACGCTGCACCGCGCCGCACCGCAAGTTAAGTATCTTTTAAATTTTCACTAACATCAGAAAAAAATTAGCTCTCTAGCTTATGACACATAAAAAAATTGATTTTGGGGGTATTATTTTGGAGAGTTTTCAAAAGAGTCGCTTTCTCAAACCATGTCAAAATATTTGTTTTTTAAACATCTGCCAATATAAAAAAAAAGTAATGCCCTAGCTTGAGTCGTTCAAAAAACTAATTTCTGGGGAGTCCATTTGAGGGCCCCTGGGGGATGGGTGGTACCTCCATACTATGTCAAACTATTTGTTGCTTAAATATCTACCAATAAAAACAAAAAATTATCACCCTAGCTTGAGCAATTAAAAAAAATAGTTTTTTAGGGCCCCATTTTGGGGGGGTTCTGGGGAGAAGCCTCAAAAAAATTCAGAAGACAAAATAGCGTTTGCAGCCCAACAAATTTACACAAAAATTAGATACCAATGTTGTGTTAAATATTGATGTTGTGCGGTTTAGGAGAAGAGTGCACAAAATTTAGAAGGCAAAAAATGAAAAAAGAAAAAAAAATTAATGCGGCTAAAAGTGTAGGTAGAGATGAAAGAGTATCTTACAACATATAACCATGTGAAATATTTTTTGCCGTACTTAAGCCGTTTTTGAATAAGACCGCTTTTTATTCCAAACTTTTGAAGTAGTTTTCAGGTCCTAAACCTGAAGTTACGGGACTCATTGCTTTAAAATTTGGCACACACAAATAACTTATGAATCTCAAACTGCTGTCAAAATTTCATGTAGCTAGACCAAACTATTATCGAGTTATAAGTAAAAGTCTGACACTTTGCACTCGATAACTTTGAAAACGGCCGAGTAAAAACTAAAAAACATACGATGTGAGATCAGTCGTTTCAATTATAGGCTTTCAGGTTTAATTTGCCTTGTGTGTGCTTGCTATCAGTTTTTCTGCACCATGTTTTGGCAATCAAAAACAATCTACCCAGTTCCAGTCTACCTGATAATTTCATGCAACTTAACTGTACTAATCCTGAACCAGTAGCTCAGTTAATGAAATATAAGGTATCACGTGCTCTGCATGCTGTCAAAAGCTACTACACTTGTATGAAACTACCCTATGTATTAATACCTTTGCCGTTTACAAGTGTGTTGGATTGTGGAATAAATTTTGCTATTACGTACCGGTAGGCTATTTTGCCATTGGAAATAAGTGTAGCCTAGTCTTCGTACTCTACTACATACAGACATAGGTCTACCAGATCTGAGATAGGCTCCAGACATAGGACCGAAAGCCTAATTCTTGATGCCATGACCTGTTGACGAATAGGCTATACTGAACTAACTCTTTCACTCTGAAATACAAGCGCAAGTGTAGTAGAAACTGTTGTCTAGCCTTGGGCTTGTATAAGCCTACTGCGTACAGGGAGGGTGTGTCGCTAGGCTTTGTTTTGTGCCTCTACTCTGATGATTGTTTCCAACAAATCTGTTTCTTCTACTTCTGTTTGCCTTTGTTTCATCTTCTCACCGACAGGGGTGCCGAAACCCGGGGGGATGGGGAGATATATCCTCCCAATAATTTGACTGTATCCCCCCCAATAATTTGAGTGTATAGTTTTGCATTTGCATCCCCCCAATAATTTGACTGTATCCCCCCCAATAATTTGAGTGTATAGTCTGCATCTGCATCCCCCCAATAATTTGACTTTGGTGTGCATTTGAGGTCAGGTCTCCACTAGAATTTGGGGAACAAAGTTTTCTTTCTTTAGGTGAAGACCATTTTTTTCGGTCTTCACTTTATTTGCTCACCTGAAAAAAATCGTGGTCAAGGTTCATCCCCCCAAAGTTGAAAATAGGGCAAAACTGGGGTAAAATTGCAAGTTATTCCCCCCAATGCTCAACGAAGATCGGCACCCTTGCTCACCCAACGTCCTAAACCTTTTCTAGTCTAACCTACCAAAACCAAAATTTTTTTGTTGGTGTCAAAAAATAAACACGTTCAGCCGATGAAAACTAAGTTTCTTGTTGCCAAAATAGCCGATTCTAGGATGCTTCGAATTCTGAAAAAAGAAACTTGATCTGAAGGCACCTTTTTCTGTTTTAGTAGCATGCATTGTCTTCAATTCATACGGTATAATAGTTACATCCGGACTAACCATTATTGTTCATAAAGAGAAAATCACCTACAATAATTGTAAAAAAATGTAAAAAAATTTTAGTACGCGGCGCTGCGCTGATGCTGTGACGTAATGCAGATTTTAGTTGCCAGGCTGCGCGGCGCGGTGCACCAACAACAGCGCGCGGCCGCGTACGCTGCGCTGTTGCCATCTCTACTGTACAGTAAAACAAACTCGATACGTACTTATTGTACACGTTGTGAGGTGGAATAATGTTTACTTCGTTATTGTACACGTTGTGAGGTGGAATAATGGCTAGTTGTTTACTTCTACTTTCCATAAAAATCATTACTACTCAAGTAGCGTTACTTCGAGAGGATTTTACTTGAAGTAAAAGTAGAAGTATCAGAAATGAAAAATACTTAAGTAAGTTGCTCGTTACCGAAAATACTACTTAAGTAGTCTACTTAAGTAGAACTACTTCGTTACTGACCACCTCTGTGTATAGTCCAGTGAACACAGTGAAGAAAACATGGATTAAGGGTGCGTTTAGACTGGACGCGAAGCAACGCGAAGCGAAGGTTGGCGACCTTCGCGAGTGGTCGATTACGTCACTCGCGAAGGTTGCCAACCTTCGCGAGAGGTTGCTAATCTTCGCGACTGGTCGCTTCATAGGCTAATTTCAATAACTTACTTTTAAAATGTATTCAATGAGCAGAAAGCTTTGTGTACTTTATTATTGAAGAGCTATTATAGTAATCACAGGTTCTGTTTCGTCATAGAGCGCTGGAATTACCGGTAAAACGAAAATTGAGTGTATATTGTGTTATTACGCAATGACCGTGAAGAAGAGTCTAGACTAATAGCTCAGGTTACAAAACAATCTTGAGAAAAAAATTTGTAAAGTTTAAGTGAAAAACGAAGTACAGTAGATCGAATTTGGTAATGAAAAGACGAGTCTTTTCTTCAAAAACGTAGTAGTACCATAGTACTTAGCCTATTTACTAGCTATCAATGATATGTTTAGATCCTTCAACTGAAAACTTGCCCTAATCTGTCATGACGATGACAGTTCTGGGTTTTGATGCAGAAACGCAAAAAGCTGGTAGCAGATGTCAAAAGTTCTCTTTAGGTGTTTACTCAGTCAACAAATCCTTAAACGCTTTCACCATCCATGTCTCATTATGGTAGTGGTAGATCTACCGGTATCTTGTAGAGTGTAAACCAATAGGCTAGTCTACAGGTACATTTAAAGCATAAACTCTGTTGTTTTTTTGATGTGATGTTTCTTTTTCAGGCAAGCATGTTATGATACCTGTAGTAAGCTTAAACAGTTGTTGGTATGTGTCATTTAGTGCTGTTTATGAAGACTCCCAATGTTAACGCTATGAGTGAAAATGAAAGCTGGATTTGTCATCAGTTATGTAGTGGATTTTTTGCTTATTGTGCAATGGATTGCTGTGTTGAGTTGCTGTAGAAAGCAAAAAAACATTGCAGTTTTTGCATGATTTGACACTATCATCGAAGGACAAGAATTTAGCACAGTAATACTAGCAGTTGCTTTGAGGAAAAGTCAGCTTCTAAAACTAAGTTTGGTGTTTTACTCGCTAGCGGAGCGCTTATCGATATTTAGTGCGAAGTTAAATGCTTTTGAGAGCATTTTATTAGTTTGCATTTTCTTGCGGTACCAGTAGGCTACGTTGCGACGGTCGCGTTTACCTCAAAGGGCTTCGCTCCAAACCACCGTTTGTAAGACATAGACAAATTAATAGCTGTAAGGTCAAGCCCCCTCTTAGCAAGTTTTTGGTTATGCCCCTGATAAAAAAAACATTTAGATTTTTTTATGTGAAAATTGTTACTCAAGCATCTGAATAAAAGTGTTGTTAGTTCTCACATTTTCATGTAACTGACGCTTCCTTCCCCAGTCCAATTATTTTCATTATAAATGCTGTATCAAGTTTTTTGTTTAGTGGTGACTAATGAGAATGGAACAATATTAATAAACTTGCTTGGCGGGTACTTCTCTACCAATAATTGTAACTTCAGCAAAAAAATAGAACTCACTTTCTACTGGTTAGATATATATTGGCTTTCTAGTTCATCTAAATACACTGAATGTAATTGTAATGATTGAACTTCAGACTTAAAATAGTTTACTTTGTCACTTTATTCACCATGTAAAGCAGTAAAAATTTTAAGAGACACTAAAAATGTTTTGAAATTCACAAACAACTAAATTCAGATATTACACAAAGACACAGTAAATGAATATTTAACACATTTGACACTTCTATTTTCATCACATAGAACTGGAGTGAAAAATCACTACCACCAGACCACAATATTCATGATTATAAAACTTGGGATAGTCCAAAACCATTGCTTCCAGTTCAACTTGATCACTGTCACAAACCTTCAGAATCAAGAAGACTTTTAAGAGGACATTCAGAAGAAAAAATTCCATGTTTGTAGCTATTCAAAGAAGTGATTTGGCCAATCCAAATGTTCATAGAAATTTTTCGATTTTTTGTATCTTTCTAGCTCTATTGTATGTAGCAGTGTAGCTTGAAACCAATTCTAAATACAGTTTTATTCACCAAGTTGGCTTGGTCAAGCAGACAGTGAAAAAACTTTTGCGAGTTTTCCAGTATTCAAGGAATTGTTCAATTGTGGTTAGGCTACTTTTAAAACAAGAAGCTAACAAACAATGGGTAAAAACACTATCAACACATTCAAAATTAGCCTGTTGGTGGGTTATTTTATATTCTGAAAAAAACAACATTATGTTAGTTTAAGTTTACTTTAAGACAAAAAAGCAAAAGCTGCTCAGCCAAAAGAACCACTGGACTGATACAATAGCTTCTGCTATGCTGCCCAGAAAAAAAAGTTTTGTTTTAAAAGCTAGATGTCGTGGGGCTAGGCCTACTGCTTTGTTGTATTCATTATAATCAAGCTTTGAGATCCAGCATAGCTATGAAAAATCACTCTAGGATTTACAGCCTTAGCTGTCTAGATCCGAATTAACTTGGCTAGCCTAGGGCTATCGCAAATCTAACTTTTCCAACAACCTACTCTTTGGACTGATAAATAGGCGCTAAACCATACAAATACACAATTAACATTATTTTCTAGCAAACTGCGATTGTAAAAATCCAATCAGTGGTTTAGTAGGTTATCTTACTACAGCCTGCAAGCAAGCGCTGTTGCGCAACTGCTTGCGAAGGTTGCAACCGGTTGCAACCTTTCGCTAGCTTTCGCGAGCTGTCGATGACGTCAAATTTTGGTTGCTTCGCGTCGCTTCGCGTCCAGTCTAAACGCACCCTAAAGGTTATGGTTGATCAGACATGCGACTGTGCGTCCTGTGTTGCCAATGTAATACAATTATTTTGAATGGAATTCATAAAAAATCTGTAATTTGCTTCAAAGCATGTAGTACAAAAAGTAACTGTAACTTTTTTTAGGGCTCTAAACTGGTAACTAGTTACAAATATTGTTACATCTGAAAAAAAGTAACCAAGTTACAGTTACTAAAAAGTAACTAGTTACTGCCCCCCACTGCATACAGTACAGTATCATTGATAAAATCAGTTTTTTTTAACAGCCTAATTAAACAACCTAGCCTATTTAAATTCAATTTCCAGCATTAAGAACTAGGCCAACCATATCAGGTTCAAAGCTATTCTAGGCTCTGGCAGCATGGCTATCTTGATGAAGATAAATAAGACTAGGCTAAGCAATAGAAAAAACAATTAGGCTTTAAGATTGATTGAGAAATAAGCTAAGCTTTACTCGATTACGTGTAAAATTAAAAGCTTTTGACAAAGAAATCCTAGTCCACCCGTCCACTAAGCAAACAATTTCAGTTGAGTTAGAGATAACTTAAACCTAACCCACAAGAGCTTATTGAATATTCAGCTCTACAACCTTGTATTATTGGTCAAGTTTTTAACTTAGGTTAGTTGGTGCTGCCAAGAAAGCAGCACAAACCAAGGTGTCGAACCGTTTCAAATAACGGTTCGGGTTCAGGTTTAGCTCCTGCTCAAAATATTTTAGCGGTTCAGTTTTGGTTCGGGTTCACTTGAGCACCATTTTCGAGGTTCAGGTTTGGTTCAAGTTCACTTAAGTAAAATATTACTGGTTCAGGTTCGGTTCGGGTTCTTGGACTTAAAATTTAACTGTCGTTTCTCGTTTCGTCCAGAAAAAAAAAAGGAGAAATTGCTGATCCTGTTGATAATCACCACTGCTCTTATTGTGCGTGTACCAGCGCCAGCGGCATCTGGATATGGAAAAAATATATTCTTACTTTTGTTAGCGGTTCAGTTTCGGTTTGGGTTTACTTAAGCACAATTTTGAGGGTTCAGGTTCACTGAAGTAAAATTTTGCTGGTTCAGGTTCGGTTCGGGTTCACCAAAATGAAACGGTTCATTCGGGTTTACGGTTCGGGTTCAGGTTCGGTTCGACACCCTGGCACAAACTGCCTTGCTAAGTACGAACTTAAAATTCCTCTATTTCAAAAGCTTTTTATGCTTGTTTTTGATCTGGAAGGAGAGCTGCGAAAACTGCAGCACAACTAGCAGAGCTGCCCATATTATTGGAATAAATTGCACTATCCGTTTATGATTTTTACGGTTGTTTTATCAACAATTGTACAAAATAAATTAAAAATTTTTACATTTTTTGAATAAAAAATTGAACAAATAAACTTCGTTCTTTTGGTTGGGGGTGCTATAGCACCGCAGCACATACAGGCGAGCCGCCTCTGGACGTCAGTGACTCTAATGTTATACATTTTAATAATTTCATTGACAATCCCGGCGTTGATAAACATTAGCGTCTTAAGGTGCATTTAGACTGGACGCGAAGCAACGCGAAGAGAAGGTTGGTGACCTTCGCCAAGCGTCACTCGCGAAGGTTGCCAACCTTCGCGAGTCTTCGCAAGTGGTTGCTAATCTTCGCGACTGGTCGCTTCATAGGCTAGTTTTAACAACTTACTTTTAAAATGTATTCAATGAGCAGAAAGCTTTGTGTACTTTATTATTGAAGCGCTATTATAGTAGTCACAGGTTCTGTTTCGTTATAGCGCGCTGGAATTACCGGTAAAACGAAGATTGAGTTTATATTATGTTATCACGCAATAACCGTGAAGAAGAGTCTAGACTAATAGCTCAGGTTACAAAACAATCTTGAGAAAAAAATTTGTAAAGTTTAAGTGAAAAACGAAGTACAGTAGATCGAATTTGGAAATGAAAAGACAAGTCATTTCTTCAAAAACGTAGTAGTACTTAGCCTATTTACTAGCTATCAATGATTTGTTTAGATCCTTCCACTGAAAACTTGCCCTAATCTGTTTTAACGATGACAGTTCTGGGTTTTAATGCAGAAACGCAAAAAGCTGGAAGCAGATGTCAAAAGTTCTCTATAGGTGTTTACTCAATTAACAAATCCTTAAACGCTTTCACCATCCATGTCTCTTTATGGTAGTGGTAGATCTACCGGTATCTTGTAGATTGTAAACCAATAGGCTAGTCTACAGGTACATTTTAGGCACAAACTATGTTGTTTTTTTGATGTGATGTTTCTTTTTCAGGCAAGCATGTTATGATACCTGTAGTAAGCTTAAACAGTTGTTTGTATTTGTTATTTAGTGCTGTTTATGAAGACTCCCAATGTTAACGCTATGAGTGAAAATGAAAGCTGGATTTGTCATCAGTTATGCAGTGGATTTTTTGCTTATTGTGCAATGGATTGCTGTGTTGATTTGCTGTAGAAAGCAAAAAAACATTGCAGTTTTCGCATTATTTGACTTTATTATCGAAGGACAACAATTTAGCCCAGTGATACCTGATACTAGCAGTTGCTTTGAGGAAAAGTCAGCCTCTAAAACTAAGTTTGGTGTTTTATTCGTTAGCGGAGCGCTTATCGATGTTTAGTGCGAAGTTAAATGCTTCGAGAGCATTTTATTAGTTTGCATTTTCTTGCGGTACCAGTAGGCTACGTTGCGACGGTTGCGTTTACCTCAAAGGGCTTTGCGCTAAACCACCGTTTGTAAGATACAGACAAGTTCATAGCAGTAAGGTCAAGCCCCCTCTTAGCAAGTTTTTGGTTATGCCCCTGATAAAAAAAAAAAAAACAATTAGATTTTTTCATGTGAAAATTGTTACTCAAGCATTTGAATAAAAGTGTTGTTAGTTCTCACATTTTCATGTAACTGACGCTTCCTTCCCCAGTCCAATTATTTTCATTATAAATGCTGTATCAAGTTTTTTGTTTAGAGAATGGAACAATATTAATGAACTTGCTTTGCGGGTACTTCTCTACCAATAATAGTAACCTCAACAAAAAAATAGAACTCACTTTCTACTGGTTAGATATATATTGGCTTTCTAGTTCATCTAAATACACTGACTGTAATTGTAATGATTGAACTTCAGACTTAAAATAGTTTACTTTGTCACTTTATTCACCATTAAAGCAGTAAAAACTTTAAGAGACACTAAAAATGTTTTGAAGTTCACAAACAACTAAATTCAGATATTTCACAAAGACACAGTAAATGAATATTTAACACACTTGACACTTCTATTTTCGTCAATTAGGACTGGAGTGAAAAATCACTACCAGACTGCAATATTCATGATTATAAAACTTGGGATAGTCCAAAACCATTGCTTCCAGTTCAACTTGATCACGGTCACAAACCTTCAGAAACAAGAAGACTTTTAAGAGGACATTCAGAAGAAAAAATTCCATGTTTGTAGCTTTTCAAAGAAGTGATAACTAATTAGGCCAATCCAAAAGTTCATTGATATTTTTCGATTTTTTGTATCGATCTAGCTCTTGTATGTAGCAGTGTAGCTTGAAACCAATTCTAAATACAGTTTTATTTACCAAGTTGGCTTGGTCAAGAAGGCAGTGAAAGAACTTTTGCAAGTTTTCCAGTATTCAAGGAATTGTTCAATTGTGCTTACTTTTAAAACAACAAGCTAACAAACAATGGGTAAAAACACTATCAACACATTCAAAACTAGCCTGTTGGTGGGTTATTTTATATTCTGAAAAAAACAACAACATCATGTTAGTTTAAGTTTACTTTAATGCAAAAAAGCAAAAGCTGCTCAGCCAAAAGAACCACTGGACTGATACAATAGCTTCTGCTATGCTGCACAGAATAAACAGTTTTGTTTTAAAAGCAAGATGTCGTGGGGCTAGGCCTACTGCTTTGGTGTATTCATTATAATGAAGCTCTGAGATCCAGCATAGCTATGAAAAATCACTCTAGGATTTACAGCCTTAGCTGTCTAGATCCAAATTAGCTTGGCTAGCCTAGGGCTATCGCGAATCTAACTTTGCCAACAACCTACTCTTTGGACTGATAAATAGGCGCTAAACCATACAATTAAACTATTTACATTATTTTCTAGCAAACTGCGATCGTAAAAATCCAATCAGTGGATTAGTTGGTTATCTTACTACAGCCTGCAAGCAAGCGCTGTTGCGCAACTGCTCGCGAAGGTTGCGAGCGGTTGCAACCTTTCGCGAGCTGTCGATGACGTCAAATTCTGGTTGCTTTGCGTCGCTTCGCGTTGCTTCGCGTCCAGTCTAAACGCACCTTTAGGGACGCGTTCCCAGTTCTAACCTAAAGTAACGAATAAACTATTGCATTGAGTCGTTTCACAACTCACTAATTTTTTTGATCTTATCAGCACTGCACACCTGAGCTGGTAAAAAGAGTAGACTTTTCGGTAGCCAAGCGATTTCAGTAAAAATCAAGCAGGCGGATAACATATCAATCTAAATGCAGGCCTACTGTAACAATAAAGTTTTTATTACTAGGCTACACAGCACAAACTTATATCTAATAATAGGGCTACCAATACTTGAGTAGGCCTATTGCATTTGCTTCATAGGCGTAGCCGGGGGGGGGGCTCAGGGCCCCCCCCCCAATTAAAACCTCACCAATGACAAAAAATTATGACAACATAACCTAGCGATGTTTAGTTGCAGTTATGGACAACGAGAAAGCCCCGGGCCCCCTAACTAACAACCAGGGGGCCCATGACCGACAACCAGGGGGCCCCGAAGCCCCTAACTAAAAACCAGGGCCCCTAACTAACGACCAGTGGGCCCCGGGACCCCTAACCGACAACCAGGAGGTCCCGGGGTCTTTAACTGACAAACGGGGGTCCGGAACCTCTAACTGACAAACAGGGGGCAACGGGGCCCCTAACTGACAAGCAGGGGGCCACGGGGCCCCTAACTGACAACAAGGGGGTCATAGGTCCTTTAACTGACAACCAGAGGGCCCTGGGGCCCCTAACTGACGAGACGACCAGGAGGCTCCAGGGCCCCTAACTAACAACCAGGGGGTCCCTGCACCCCTAACCGACAACCAGGGGCCCCGGAACCCTTAACTGACAACCAGGGGACCCTGGGGCCCCTAAGTGATTACCAAGGGTCCCGGGCAGGCGCGTAGCCAGGATTTGGAAAAGGGGGGGCTATTTTGAAACAGTGAGAAGTTTGCTAACGACCTTGACCCGAATTTTCATTGTTCTTGAATCAGTTTCACACGGTTTGTCCGAAAATTGATACGGAATTTCTCGGAAAGCTCGAAAATACAAACGTATTTTCCGCCCAAAATCAGGTGGTCTCCAAAAAAAAAAGGTCTTCACCAATTTTGAGACTGATTTTTTGGCCGAAATCGGAAATTCAAACGTTTTTTTTTCGCCCAAAATCAGGTAGTCTCCAAAAAAAAAAAAAAAAGGTCTTCACCGGTTTTGAGACTGATTTTTCCGCCCAAATCGGAAAGTCAAACGTTTTTTCCGCCCAAAATCAGGTGGTCTCCAAAAAAAAAAAAAAAAATAGGTCTTCACCGATTTTGAGACTGATTTTTCGCCCAAATCGGAAATTCAAACGTTTGAGTGGGGCTGTTTTCCTATGGGGGGGCTATTTTCAATTTTTCACAAAAAATCGGCCTCAAAACCACCAAAAAGGTGCGATTTTGCATACTTCACAAGCCAATGAGGGGGTCGAGCCCCCCCCGCCCCCCCTGGCTACGCTACTGGTCCCGGGCCAGGGGCCCCTTAATTCAAATTTTTAACAATTTATATGCAAAACCTGTGAAAAATTTAAGAGTTTTTAGCAAAAAGTTGTAACTCCAGGCCCTCGTTTAACGTTGTTATAAACTTAATGCTATAACCAGGGGTAATGCAAACTCCCAATTGAAATACTACCAATAATAAATATAATGAGAGCATAGCCAGTACGATGTCCTTGTCCGGGATTGCTGTTTCTTAGATTTAGAATTTATGCGTACAAAAGTAAGTAACAATAATGACGACCACCTGTACACGTCATAATAATGTCACGCAATTCCTGGCAGGGTGTCGAACTGTTTCAAATAACGGTTCGGGTTCAGGTTTAGCTCCTGCTCAAAATATTTTAGCGGTTTAGTTTTGGTTCGGGTTCACTTGAGCACCATTTTCGAGGTTCAGGTTTGGTTCAGGTTCACTCAAGTAAAATATTACTGGTTCGGTTTGGGTTCATTGACTTAAAATTTAACTGTCGTTACTCGTTTCGTCCAGAAAAAAAAAAGGAGAAATTGCTGATCCTGTTGATGATCACCACTGCTCTTATTGTGCGTGTACCAGCGCCAGCGGCATCTGGATATGGAAAAAATATATTCCTACTTTTGTTAGGGGTTCAGTTTCGGTTTGGGTTCACTTGAGCACAAATTTGAGGGTTCAGGTTTGGTTCAGGTTCACTGAAGTAAAATTTTGCTGGTTCAGGTTCGGTTCGGGTTCACCAAAATGAAACGGTTCATTCGGGTTTACGGTTCGGGTTCAGGTTCGGTTCGACACCCTGATTCCTGGAGGTTTCAAAAACTGTCAAGTGACTTGATTCGAGTCCTCCACGTTTTGGAAAAAAAGTTATTTTATTTTTGCTTTAAATGTTTTTTTTTTATGAAAGAACTTAAGGGCTCGATCTTATCTTAAAATCAGAGGCGTAGCCAGGGGGGTGACCCAGGGGGCCGGGCCCCCTCAATTGAAATGCCACCAATGACAAAAATTTAACAAAAAAACCTTGTTTCTTCATTTTCAGTTTCTTTTAGCATCATAGCGTACAACAGTAATTAACAAGAAATAATATTGACAACCAGGGGGCCCTGCGTACCCCCTTAATTCCATTTTTTCCAACCAATTTAAACGTATAACCAGAGGTGGTCAGTAACGAAGTAGTTCTACTTAAGTAGACTACTTAAGTAGTATTTTCGGTAACGAGCAACTTACTTAAGTATTTTTCATTTCTGATACTTCTACTTTTACTTCAAGTAAAATCCTCTCGAAGTAACGCTACTTGAGTAGTAATGATTTTTATGGAAAGTAGAAGTAAACACCTAGCCATTATTCCACCTCACAACGTGTACAATAACGAAGTAAACATTTTTCCACCTCACAACGTGTACAATAAGTACGTATCGAGTTTGTTTTACTGTACAGTACTACGAAACTTATTGAATAGTTACGCCGATTCATTCACAGGTCATCTAGGGTAGTGTGTATTTGCGTTGCATCAAATACCAGGTGTTGACTCAGTCTCACTAAAAAAAAAAACATACCGAACCCTGATTAGCATGGTACAGTAGACAAACTAGACATGCGCATTACTCCTGGTTCATACGAAAAAGATTAGCGGTTAACGGCGTTGCGTTTGCTGCGGCCCGTCGGGGGTTCAATTCCCTAGCCGGTTAACGAACAGTGTTGCTAACGACTCGCCATCGCTGCGACATTTCTTCTCAAGCTGTGTTGTCCAGGCGCGGAGATGAGCCCAGAGTCCCCACTAAATCGTATTCGTAACACGCTTCGGTGTAATTTCAAGAGAATAATAAAACTTTGATTTTTTGATATGCTACCGTAAGTATGGCTTTGCTTGAACACTGATCGTAAGCGTCACAACAGCAAACCTTCGAAGAATAAACAAACACGTGAAATTCGAAATTACTTTCTACTTTCATTACTTAAGTAGAATTAATTTTGACTACTTTCCTACTTTTACTTAAGTGGAAATGCTTCGCCATACTTCTACTTTTACTTAAAAGGCATTTTTGAGTAAGTAACAATACTTCTACTTAAGTAGATTTTTCGACTACTTTGTCCACCTCTGCGTATAACCGGGTGAAATCAAATTTTTTGTCCTAAAAGGTGCTACCTCAGGCCCTCATCTAAAATTTTTATGAACGTAATGCAATAACCTGCGCCGTATTTGCCATATGGCACAGTGCCAGGGCCCAGCGCTCAGATAGTAGAACTTATTTTTTGGTCTTCACTTATATTTGGCAAGAAGATGTTGCAAAAATCCCTTAAGTGCCAGGGGCCCCGCGCAATATAAATCCGGCCCAGGGATAGCATGTTTAGTACGCATAACCATCTATTGTACCATTTTTCAATAACGATTCTCCTCCACCTCGTCAGCTTTTACACACAAAATACTTTCAAAAAGAATAGCTCGGGAAAATGCTTATTGAACAAATTACTGAATTTCAATTGAAGGGGCCTGGGCCCCCTGGCCGTACATGTACTCCTGTTACTGGTGAACTTCATGACAAAACAAAAATCTCTAAGGAAAATCTTCGAGTGGATTACTATTTACTGCAAAAATATTGGAGGCAATGTGCCTTGCTTACCTCTATATGGACCAAATCACTTACAATTAAGATTTTACATCACAATGCAAAATTTTAAACGTGTTTTGGACTTTAATTGCAAGTAAAAGGAAAATTAAACAGTTAAATTTTTGCGATTGGCTTTCAAATGTTAAAAATTTAATTCTTTCAAATGGCTGTGAATACGTGTGAAATGTGATCCAATAGACCGATTAAGTGGTGCGTCACAAAGCCCATTGTCTGGTTCTTACTGCAGATCGTAGTAAAATTCGCACTTTTAAATCTATGATAAAATTCTTACCTACACGCAACTTCAAACAACCACTGTAGGTTAGTGGGCAGCGTTTTTTGTTTGATTTTACTTTTATTTGAAAGGCCAAAGCTTCGTGATTCCATTTCAGGTTATTTCCGGGGTTAAAAGTTTTTATAAATGCGTATTAAACTCATTTTAAAAAGGGCACTTTTGCACCGTAAAATAGCGTTTAAACGCTTTGTTAATAACATGTGATATTTCTGAGCAGAGTTGCGATAGGCATATAGGATAAAAATGTAAAATGGTATTGTGTTTTGCACCAGGATGCAGGCGCGTAGCCAGGATTTGAAAAAAGGGGGGGCTTTTTTGAAAGAGTGAGAAAACTGCAAACGACCTTGACCCAAATTTTCATTGTTCTTGAATCAGAATCACACGGTTTGTCCGAAAATTTAGACGGAATTTTTCGGAAACCTCGGAAATTCAAACGCTTTTTCAGCCCAAAAACAGGTGATCTCCAAAAAAAAAAGGTCTTCACCAAAATTGAGACGGATTTTTTGGCCAGAAGCGGACATTCAAACGCTTTTTCAGCCCAAAAACAGGTGATCTCCAAAAAGAAAAAAAAAGGTCTTCACCGAAATTGAGAGGGATTTTTCGGCCGGAAGTGGACATTCAAACGCTTTTTCAATCCAATTCACGACATCTACTTCACAACTTTGGCACCCAATTTCCTTTGGGGGGGGCTGTTTTCAATTTTTCACCAAAAATCGGCTTCAAAAGCACCAAAAACGTGCGATTTTGCATACTTTACAGGCCAATGGGGGGCTCGAGCCCCCCCCCGCCCCCGGGCTACGCTACTGCCAGGATGCAATCATACAAGCGAAAAAAGTAGTTGCAAATTCTACCAATTTTCTAAGATTAGCAATTTGGCTTCAAAATGGAAATCACGCTGCAGGTAAGCTTGTTTTATAATCAAAACTAATCACAATATGAAGTCAAGTTTTTCGATGGAAGATTAGGAGATGATACGAACACAAAACAGCCAGGTTCTTCAATGGAGGAGGAGTTGGGCAAGTTGACCCTAACCCTGACGAAAAGGAAAACTGTTGAGTTTTCTAATCTTGTTTATTGGGCACATTTTTTGCGGTTTTTTCGACTAGTCTCAATTTTTGTCAAAAGCCTGCACAAAGGACGTGCATGGAGCGCCAGGAGTCCAGGTCCGAAGCTGGAGCGCCAGGAGTCCAGGTCCGAAACTGGAGCGCCTCACTACCCTAGTAATGATCTTTTTTGTTTAAGTTTTAGTCCCTTTTTTGGCAAACACACTTTTGGTTTAACAAGTAGTTTTTAAAAAACTTTAAATACTTCCTCAGTGATGATGACCTGTAATCATGATATCTGAAGTACAACCTAGGTATTCTACAGTAGAGGTAGATCCCTGCCGGTAATATTTTTATTTTTGAGAATAGAGCAACTAGGTTGGGTTGTTCTTGGAGTGCCCGCTAAAACATCAATCCGGCCCAGTGGTGCACCCAGAATTTTCAAAGAGGGGAGGAGAAAAGTTTTCAAGAAAGGAATACTTTCGCTGCCGAATTTTTGGCCATTTTTTCTGAAAATAGGGGTTTTTACGCTATTTTCAGACAAAAATTACCAAATTTAGTTCTCGTTTGCTAGTATATTGTCAAATAAATCGATCTAATGGCTTTTTTGGCGTTGCATCTGCCCCGCTTTCAAAAATTTTGGATACGTTTGTTTAAAAATGGTGACTTTAATTGACATCTTGGTCCAAAATTTTACAATATTTTTTTTCGGTTTTATTTAGGCACCTTTTGGTTTTACTTAGGCGTTTTGTGCTGCCTCGTGGCAGAGTGTAATTTAAGGAAGAAATAATTATCAGAGGTGGAGTCGAGGACACAAGGCTCGAGGCCAAGGCCAAGGACACAAAAAAATCCAAGGCCAAGGACAGCCTTTCCGAGGACAGACACTCTCGAGGCCAAGGACAGAAATGCTCGAGGCCAAGGCCAAGGACCAAGGACACAAGCGCAAGTGCTCTCCAAAAAAAAAAAAAACAAAAAAAAGGTCTTCACATAAATTTTTCAAGCGATCTCCAAAAAAAAAAAAAAAAAAGGTCTTCACAAAAATTTTTCAAGCGATCTCCACAGAAAAACGTTTTCCATAAAAATTTTCAAGCGCTTCTCAAAATTTTAACAATTCAAAAAATAGTGCTGTTCTCGAGCCGAGGACAGGGCAATTTTCGAGGACTTGAGGCCTCGAGGCCAAGGCCAAGGACTTGACCTTCGAGGCCAAGGCCAAGGACTTCAAAATGTGTCCTCGAGGACTCCACCTTTGATAATTATTATAATAGCAAAGTTTTGTCTAAAAAGCCCTTTTCTCTGCTAAATATTGTAAGTGACATTGCTATGGGACTGGATGTAGGGGATTTAGCTCTCCTTGACCTAGTGTAATTTAAGAAAGAAATAATTATTATAATAGCAATTTTTTGTCTGAAAAGCTCTTTTCTCTACTAAATATTGTAAGTGACATTGCTATGGGACAGAATGTAGGGGAATTTAGCTCTTCAAGACCTTACCCCTGCAGACCCTGCCGCGCTTACCGTATACGCCGGTATATGCGACTTTAATTTTGCATTCACAAAATAATGCAAAATTATTTACTTTGCTTTGACCTTTCTACACTATGAGCTGTTAATTTAAAGCTGTAGCCTTCATTCATTTCTAAAATCGTAGTTGACCTTTTTTGGTCTTAGATTGTTTTTGACTTCACATTTCCCTAAGTTTATGATTGTTTAGCAATTGATTTTTTGTACAGTATATCCCAGTGGCGTAGCGTGCCATTTTAGATAAGGAATGCAAGTATGATGACGTCTTCAGCTTTGATGACGTCATTAATTATCAGGTAGAAGAATAAAAGAGCAAGTTACGCTAATAAATGTTTAGTATTACAACTAGGCCTCCTCTGCTAGTACACATTAATGTGTACATTTACTGTCCAAGTTAAAGTCTTTCTTCTGTTAATTCGGGCAATGACAGGTCTACCAGTTTTATGTGTGCCAGTTGCTGGTACCATAGTAGGCTAACACTTACATTAAAGTAGGCTAGGCCTGATAACATTGAAGTAAAAACATTAATTGTAGAACTAAGCTGAGCCAACTTGCTTAATAGCCAATACATAGTCTACTTTCATAGCCTCTTCTTCATGGCATTTGGCCTATAATATATCGTAGCCTAGTAACAGCCAGCGATACTTACAACAATAAGCAGGCCGGTGGACTCAAGGCTAGTCGCATGTAAGTACGGTTAGGCCTGGCCTTGTTTAGTTTATATTACAACCAGTAAAGCACAAACAAAGCAGCTAAACAACCAACCGGTAGTTTATTGAGAGTCTTAAAAACTATTTTGCAAACTCTACTACCTGCCTAGACCTTCTAAGTACTTACTGAACCAAACTACTAGTAACTCCCGGTTTAAATGGATTTCACATTTTGCTTTTAGCATATTGCTATTTCAAAATGCATGCTTTGTGCATAGCTTGTGGCCTGTCTTAAGCTAATTTACTGTAAGTAATCTAAAATCAAAAAAGAAGCTATATTTTACGAAACCAAGAAACTAGACGTATAAAGGAACTTTTGCAGCAAACAATGCTCCAATCAAAGTTTTCATTACTATTTAATTTTGCTCGGAATAGTATCGATACAAAGCGATCTCTTGAGCCGCTAAATGCAATTTGAAAATTGCATGCGTGTTGCCATTATTTTTTGTAATTTAGCGATATGCTTAAAACAGGCTAAAACTGAAATCAACAAATTAAGCGAGACTATTTATTGCCACTTCGACTTGAAAGTGAATACCTGTAACTGCGAAAGCTTGGTTTGATTTTGTTTTAAGTTTTGACATGTACTTGTTTAAATTATTATCTTTTTTGGCTAAATGACTAGGCATGCAATGCATGCCTTGCATGCGTGGAGAATACGCCCCTGGTATATCCTGTAAAGTTGTCTAGAAATGCTATTCTGTGTCATAATACTACCCTTTTTAAGATGACTGTAATACGCATTTATAAAAACTTTTAACCCCGGAAATAACCTGAAATGGAATCACGAAGCTTTGGCCCTTCAAATAAAAGTAAAATCAAACAAAAAACGCTGCCCACTAACCTACAGTGGTTGTTTGAAGTTGCGTGTATGTAAGAATTTTATCATTGATTTAAACGGGCGAATTTGACTACGATCTGCAGTAAGAACCAGACAATGGGCATTGTGATGTCATCACTTAATCGGTCTCAACAGCTCTTTCTTTCAAAAACTTACAAAAATCGTCCAGCGGCTGGGGGCCTTGCCCCCGGCAGCTGGGGCTCTGCCCCCAAACCCCCGTCTGTGATACGTTTGAGTACACTAGCTTACTCAACACGTCTCTTAAGTCAGATATTTGCACTTTCTAACAATTAGTTTTTGCCCTCTCCCTTTACCAAAATTCTGGTTAAGTGCCAACAGACTACAACTTCAGATTTTCCATTCCACGATATCTTTGCCCCACAAAAAGTTCCTTTTTTGAAAATTTATGATGACGTCATTGCATGTGATTTGGCCCCCCCCCCCCATCAAAAATCCTGTCTACGCCTATAATTTGCTTACTGTATTTTGTGACCCTAGAATAAACTTTTCCATCTAGCCTAAGTTGAAAACTATGGCCTACTAGCCCACTCTAATAACTCGGCTAGCCTTACTTTCGCTTGTTCTTAGACGTTTGTTACCTAGGCTATCGCACAGTCTACTCTTTTTTCCAGCTGGGATCTATTCTGCTAACAAGATCAAACTGATTAGCGCGCAGCGAAACGATTTAATGCCGTAGTCTAATCATTGCTTTAGGATAGAACTGGGAAGGCGTTGCTAAGACGCTAGTGCTTATCAACTAGAGGATTGCTAATAAAACTTATTAAAATTTATAACAGTAGAGTCACCGACGTCGTGTTTGAAGTAGAATAACTCTAGAATGGCTGGGTCAAAAATAATGAAGTCAACGGCTCAACGCTACTCTAGTCTTATGCGATTGGCCTAAATTTAGATACCCCCACAGATTTTGCCTTTAGTCCTCGTTTAAGGATTGTGTATAATAATAGACTATTATTCTGGAAGTTAATTTCTGTCAAAGTTACACAATTGGAATCTTACGAGTTCTTCGTGTTGTTCTCAATGCTTTTGTTCTCATTAACTGCTCACCGTTAATTGTCCAGTGGTGTTTGGCTTCAGTACTGTTATAACGAACAAGCAGCTTAAATTTGAAACTATTGTCATGTTTTACTTGTATTCCAGTTTTGATATGGCTAATGTGTTTTGTGAATGGTGTTGCTAGCAAATTCTCCTATTTTTGCCCTTTAGTCCGCGCCCCCCTCTTGATTGTTTTCCTCGCTTGCCACCCTTCCGTTTTCGTCTGCTACGTCTACACCTCTTCTCGAGTTTTGATCGAAGTCTGGCCCCTTTCAAAGTAACTCTAAACATCACCGGGTTTTTCTTGTTGCGGAAGAGTAATCCTTGCCGAACCATAGTAAGCAGAACCCGGTTCACAATTCTTCCAACTTTAAACATGTTGATATTGTACCATTTCTTCAGATACTTGATCACTCTAGGCTTGTTGGTTCCTGCACAGGTCTGAGTTCTAAAGATGGCTCTCTTGATCATGACGCTATACTCAATTTCTAGCTTCTTTTTTCCCGAAAATTTGTACTTTCTTTTTCCACCTTTTAAACTTTTTCCACTTTTTCTACTTTTTCCATTTTTTCTACGTTTTCCACCTTTTCTACGTTTATCACCTCTTCTTCTTCTTCTTTTCCCACCTCTTCTTGCTCGTCTTCCTCTTCTTCCTTTTTTACGTGAACGTTTCGTAACGCCGCGACTGCCACAAACGGGAAAAAGAGCTAAAGATGATGCCTCTTCATGTGGTGTCACATCATCAGTAGTAAAATCAATCCAGGAGGCTGCAGATGTGCCATACATATTTTATTTTATTTTACCGGTTTCCAAAATTTTTTTTTTACATTTTGTTTTGTTAGAAATTTGCTAAGGCAGCGCAAAGACTTTATTGTACCTTTTCGAACGCATACGAACTGCTGTCAATTATTACAACTCAAAATCTTGCTAAATTGGCTTGTATTTCGTCACAAAACCGATTTATGCATTTTGACAAAATTTTGATAAGCTTTGACAAAAAAAATGAATCAATTATATAAAGCGAGACGTTTCGACTTAAACTTAAATCATTTTCAATCTAACTCAATCAAAATAAATTGAGAATTATCTTGATAAGACTGAAATTTGAATATAACGCATTCGTCTTTGTAGCGGGAGGTATAAGGTTCACATCTCGGATCGCTCAAATCGGACACAGCGTAGCCAACGGCTCGCCACCGCTGCAACATTTCTTGAAATGAAGCTGTGTTGCTCAGGCTCAATGACGTGGAAATGAACCCCACAAACTCGTTACACGCTTTGGCGTATTACAATAAGGATGAAAGATTTGCGTTGAGGACGTCATCATTGTGACGTCGCAACCTACTTTTAAAAATAATGTCATTTTGCAATGACGTCACAGACGGTTCAAATTTTGCACATATAGGTTTTGTATTTGATACTGAATCATAAAATGCTTAAGTCAAAGTAGTTACGTCACGAAAACATCTTATGACGCAATTTACTCCAAGTTGTAAATATTGGCCGAAAAATGCTCCAAATTTTGAAAGGGGCTTCGGAAAACCTCAAAAATGGAAAACTTACCCTTACATTAGCACCTTCAAATTTTCAGGAGTTATTTGTGATGAAAATTAAATTATATTTAAGTTAATTTAAAATAAAAAGCTTGCTTTTGAAGAAATTTATCACTCAAAAACCGAGATGAAAGCAAGAATCTCCCTCCCCCATATGTGAAATAAAGTTAAAATATTGAACGACTGCTGGAAAATTTCTAATCGAATTGCTTTGTTTCTGGCAGGGTGTCGAACCTAACCTGAACCCGAACCGTAAACCCGAATGAACCGTTTCATTTTGGTGAACCCGAACCGAACCTGAACCAGCAAAATTTTACTTCAGTGAACCTGAACCAAACCTGAACCCTCAAATTTGTGCTCAAGTGAACCCAAACCGAAACTGAACCCCTAACAAAAGTAAGAATATATTTTTTCCATATCCGGATGCTGCTGGCGCTGGTACACGCACAATAAGAGCAGTGGTGATTATCAACAGGATCAGCAATTTCTCCTTTTTTTTCTGGACGAAACGAGTAACGACAGTTAAATTTTAAGTCAATGAACCCGAACCAAACCTGAACCAGTAATATTTTACTTGAGTGAACTTGAACCAAACCTGAACCTCGAAAATGGTGTTCAAGTGAACCCGAACCAAAACTGAACCGCTAAAATATTTTGAGGAGCTAAACCTGAACCCGAACCGTAATTTGAAACGGTTCGACTCCCTGATTTCTGGTTAATGAAAGAGTCATTTTGCTTGCTTTAATTTGACTATAATGCTTTTTTGGTAATATTATTTGTTTAGACAACTACTGAGAGATGTTTAAATAACTGAATCTCCCTCAATTTCAAGAACCAGATCAAAGCAATGATAAGACTAAAGCGATAGCTGAGGTGTCGTATTATCACGTTGCTCAATTCCAAAAAAAGCAAGAAAAGCAGCCTCAATACGCTAAAAAACTAGTTTTTAGTTTTCTTAAGCAGTAAGGTCGATTTCGACCAAAGCGGGTGAACCCTAGTTATTTATAACAAAACATGCTATTAAACATACAATTGAAGCACAATACAGCTATATAATTCTGAAATCGACTACTGGTACTAAACTGGGCTAAAATATCTGTACAAGTCTAATTGGAACTGTAAAGCACAAACTTAGAGCAGGTATATATACCAGGCTTGTCCATGGGAATGGGATTCCCATGGGAATCCTATGGGATGGTGTCCCATGGGATGGGACAGCTCGCATTGTATTTCCCATAGGACTTATGGGACAGTATCCGTGTGACAGCCTTTTGACAACGTCATACCTAAATAACTTGGCAAACATTGATAAGGGATACCTAGCCCTAAAATTTATAGTGCTATGCTGAATGAGCACAGTGATTCGGAATATGAACGCCAGAATGATAATGAATTGTGAACTCTTCTGAACTTTAAAGTTAACAAAGTAAATGAATTGTATTTATTTTGGTTGGTCAACTTTACAGCTTATGTAGTTATGTAGTTTGGTTGGTCAACTTTACAACTTTACAGCTTATGTACTTCAGTTGGTCAACTATACAGCTTATGTTGTTAGTAGCCTGTAGCTTAGGTGTCAGAGGTGGAGTCCTCGAGGACGTCCTTGGCCTCGAGGACACATTTTCAAGTCCTTGGCCTTGGCCTCGAAGCCTCCAGTTCTTGGCCTTGGCCTCGAAGCCTTAGGTCCTCGAAAATTGCCCTGTCCTTGGCTTGAGGACAGCACTATTTTTTTAACCGTTGAAATTTTGTTGTAAAACCTGGCGGAAAATTTGCGAACACCTGTTTTGTTTTTCTCAATTGGAGCATATTGACGTAGCCTGGGGGAGGCAGGGGGCCCGGGCCCCTCCCCAATCAAAATTTCGCCAATGACAAAAATGTGATATTGTTTCTTCAGTTTCTTTTTAGCATTTTTCGCTTACAACAGTAACTAACAACAATATTGAAGACCAGGGGCCTGGGCCCCCCTCAGTTCAACTTTTGCCAACCAATTTAAGTGTATCACCCAGGTAAAATTAAGGGTTTTTCTCTTAAAATTTGCTACTTAGGCCCTCATGTAACCTTTTTATAAACGTAATGCAACAACCAGAGTTGGATTTATTCTATGGCACAGTGCCAGGACCTCGCGCTCAGATGGTGAGACTTTTTTTTTTTATCTTCGCCTATATTTGACAGGAAGATCTTACGAAAATCCCCGAAGTGCCAGGGGCCTAGCGCGATGTAAATCCGGCTCGGCAATAACATGGTTAGTAGGCGTAACCCACTATTGTACCATTTTTCAATAACAATTCAATAATTCACCTCCACCTCGCTAGTTTTTACGCACAAAATACTTTTAAAAAAATTAGCTACGGAAAATGCTGATTGAGCAAACCATTGAACTTCAATTGTGGGAGCTTGGGCATCCTGGCCGAAGATATACTCCTATAACTGATTATCTTCATGACAAAACAAAATCTCTCAGGAAAATCTTTGAGTGGATTATTATTTACTGTTAAAATGTAGCAAGAAACAATGCACCTACTTCCCCCTACCTGGACCAAATCACTTACAATTAAAATTTAACACAAGAATGCAAGATGTTAAACGTATTTTGGACTGAAATTGCAAGTAAAAGGAGCATCAAACAATTTCATCTTTTCAATTGGCTTTCAAATTTCAAAAATTTCGTGCTTTTCAAATGGCTCTGAACACGTGCGAAATGTGATTCAATGGCTTAAAAATAGCTGTTTTTTCAAAAAAACTAACAAAAAATCGCCCAACGGATGGGGGCTTCGCCCCCAGGGCCCGTATGCAGAGATCTCACTAGTAGCACGATCTAGAAAGTCGTTCTACTTGCTAATAGTCGCACTAGAAGTAGCATGAACTCTAGTCGTATTCAGAGATCGTGCTAACGTCTATATTAACTCTAGTGAGACTACCTAATGCGATCTTTAAACTGTAGTAACCTTTGCATTGCTTTACGACCGAACCACTACTTCAAAGTGAAACTCAACAGGATTTTGTGCGTAAAAACTCGTTACGTTGCACTAGAAACCGCAAAAGAAAGGAGAAAGGCGTCAAAAAATGTTAACTCGACACGTGTTATCGTAAGTTATTTTGATTACGAGCGTTAGGCTGGGATCACACGATCAGGTTTTTTGCACAATTTGTTTGCCTAAAGAGTTTTGGACCTATCACATCTAGACGCTATTTTCTTGAAAAACTTCTTGCCAGACGGAAGCATGTGGTTTTTTCCGCAAAAAAATTGTTTAAGGTGTCACATGTCTTTTTTCGCTGTAAAAGCATTTGCGCGGTTGTTAAGGAATTTCTTTGAAATTTGCCGCCGCGGCGGTTGTAGTATTTTACGCTTGGTCGATTCCTTGTTATTTCTCCTTCGCCAAAATGCTACGAAAAAATGGAAAATATCAAAATAACTTTGCTTGTGTGGAACTCTTTAGCGTATAGCGTAGCTTTTTTCATGCTATATCATCTATCACCAATAAAATTTGCATCATATTGCATGATTGATCAAATAATATTAAACCAGGTATGTTCTTTTCGGTACTTGCGGTCGCAGAGGGCTCAATAATAGGATGTCAGGGCAAATTGAAAGTTTATTATTTTTAAATAAGAATAAGAGCGTTTTTGTTTGGTTTGTTACAAAATAAGCGAGAAATAGCTGAAAACTATTTACTGAAATTTATCTTAACTGCTTCAAAATGCAACAAGTTCTTTTTTGCTTTGGACACGTCAAATTTTAACAAAAAAAGTATTAAAATCATCAAAAACGTATCACTAATTGCATAAATTCAGCACTAGCGAATACTGGGCCGGAAACTTTTTTGCGATCAGAAGGAAATTTTCAATATTTTGATTAAAATCACATGCGCTGCCTTTCTTCGATTTTGCTAATTAAAAAGTTCAATTTCATGAGTTGACCACGATGGCAAGTTAGTTAACTATACTGCAGTTCTGGTTGATAACTTTTCAGAATGAATTTGGAAAAGGCCTAGCACAAGTTTGAAGTACGAAAAATTGGGTAATCGATACGCGATAGTACACATAACAGCGGGCAGCACATTTACGTCTTTGAAGAAATATGAGAAAACAGCAGGCACGATGTTAAAATACGTCATTGTCGATTAAAACAAATGAGGTAAAATTTTTTTTAGCACTTTCGCTAGGTAATCGTGAAGCATTCTTTTTCTGCCCTGACATTGGCACATTTTTTTGTATTCTGCGGCTCAATGTTTTCAAAGGCACGGCTAAAAGCTCAATTTTCTTCGTTGAGAACGGCGGCCCTTTGAAAACTTGCTGGGAAAGTAGAGCTTGGTTCTATTTCTCCGCAAGAAGTCAGCAAAACTTTCTAGCGTCTGATTTTCCTTTTCACACGGGCTATTTAATGTAATTGACGACAGGTGCCCGCAATTGTGAGTCATGGACTTGCACGACGTTTCATACGGTTGATGCCAGAAAATTGTGCAAAAAAACTGATCGTGTGATCCCGGCCTAAGAGTTAACAGGTAACTACAAAAAATCCCGAACATGTTTCGATATGCAGTAATTAATAGCTGTAGATTTCAATAACCAAAACAAAATACGTAATTTGACAACTCCCGCACTAAAAAGCGAACTTTCAAAAATGCGTCGGAAAAAATTTATTGCGGTATTACATGACTTGTATGTGGCGATACGGTCTAATGGTCGCATTCACAAGAACTTCTTTTTGATTGCGCTTGATGAGAGCGAATGTTGCAGGCATTTCCCGTAAACTTATAAATTCTGAAACTTTTCATTGTTTAAATTTACAATGCTAAATCAAAGGTTCAGACAAAAATATTCACTTTATCGTATTAAAATTGCAGTGAACGGGAAAATAAGAATAAAATTATAATGTTTTGGACAGAAAATAAGCAATGGTTGCGTTGTTTTTCGTTAGAAAATAGCAGCTAGTGAGGCTTCTAGACTGGTCTCGACCGCTCCAACAAATTTGGCCTAATTTTCTAATCTGACTAGTAGTCTCACTAGCTGTAGTGAGATTTGTGAATACGAACTCTTGCTAGCTAGTCAGACTAGCTAGTCTCACTAGTAGCATACTCGTTATAGTGAGACTTGTAGCACAACTTCTAGAGCAATCTCTGAATACAAAGTCGTTCTAGTAGTTAGACTAGTAGTCAGACTACTTCTAGATCGTGTTACTAGTGAGATCTCTGCATACGGGCCCAGATCCCCAAAGCCTCTGGCGGCTGGGGGTTCTGCCCCCAAACCCCCGTCTGTGATACGTTTGAGGTACACTAGCTTTCTCAACACGTCTCCAAAGTTTGATATTTGCCCTTTTCAACTATTACTTAAAGCCCTCTCCCTTTGTAAAATTCGGGTTAAGTGCCAACCGGCAGCGATTTCAGATCTTCCATCCTATGATATCTTTGTCCCACAAAAAGTTCCTCTTTTGAAAATTTTTGATGACATCATTGCATGTGATTTGTGGTTTGGGCCCCCTACCAATCAAAAATTCGCACCAGGCCTATAAATTGGAGATTGCCTGAAAAACTTTTTTGAA
Source organism: Trididemnum nubilum (assembly GCA_963965965.1). Lineage (NCBI taxonomy): Eukaryota > Metazoa > Chordata > Ascidiacea > Aplousobranchia > Didemnidae > Trididemnum > Trididemnum nubilum. The sequence goes on along the minus strand of OZ014488.1, from coordinate 11,332,791 downwards.
GACCTTTTTTTTTGGAGAACACTTGCGGCTGTGTCCTTGGCCTTGGCTTCGAGCATTCCTGTCCTTGGCCTCGAGAGGGTCTGTCCTCGAAAAGGCTGTCCTTGGCCTTGGCCTGGGATTTTTTATGTGTCCTTGGCCTTAGCCTCGAGCCTTGTGTCCTCGACTCCACCTCTGTTAGGTGTATTCGGTAGAGATATCAGTTAGATTTGTAGTCTATAACCGAGCGTTTTTGGTAAGGATTTCAGTCAGATTATTAGCCAGTAACCCAGCTTTGTTCAGTATGGATTTCAGTTAGATTAGTAGCCTGTAACCTAGCTTTATTTGGTACCGGTAAGGATTTCAGTTGGATTGATAGCCTGTAACCTAGCGTTTGTCGGTAAGGATTTCAGTTAGATTATAGGCCGTAACCTAGTTTCTTTTGGTAAAGATTTCAGTGAGTTTAGCATCTTGAGACCCACAGTTTCGTTCGTAACGATCTCAGTTAGAAAGTTTTAATTAATTTAGCGTAATTTGTTGGTATGAACAGAATTTCATCTGCAAATATTTCATCATTTTCTAATTTTTTGAAGTTTTATCACTATAATATTTGTCATTTTGGCCTTGCTAAGCCTAACTGATGAGCTTTAAAATTTAGGCGAAACAGCTGTCTTAGGCATGCTACTGGTACTTTTTTTTTCTTGTTCTGCTTTCAGCATTGGCTTGTGTGAATTTTGATGTTTGTTCGATTGATTTCGTAATGCTCCTTTTAAATGATGTTCCCTTTACAATTTTTGTTTTAATACGAGATTACTGCACCCACTTGGTTTGGATGGATTTCCTAATGCCACAACTTTGTTGTCCCTTTTTTAAATAAATTTTGTCGTTTTTCATCTCTCTTTGTACGTGAAGCTCAGCTAGTACACATTGTACTTAAATTTTCAAAAATTAATTAACTTTAATTGAATTGTATTTTGATGGGAATCCCATGGGATGGGATAGGATGGGACAGACTTGAACTGCTATGAAATGGGATGGGATGGGACAGGAAAATATGTCCCATGGACAAGCCTGCTGATAAATACAAGAGCACCAAAATTACGTGGCACGAAGAAAAACTGTACTGCTTTAAAACAGAGATGTGGAAGCGGAAACTGGAAGCGAAAGCGGTGGAAGCGGCAAATTTTTGTGGAAGCAGAAGCTGGAAGCGGTAAAAGGGTACCGCTTCCGCCATTCATACTTTTGCCATTCATAAGGGTACCGCTTTGGCCATTCATACTTTTGCCATTTGTTCATGACCATTCGAACGTTAAAAATTTGAATGTGGTTCAATTTTTTGTTATATATACGACGAAAAGGGAATGTTCGATAGACCATCATTTGCAAAAAGTTTTTAAAGGCTTCTGGTTCACTTAGATCAGGGGCAGTTCCCACCCATATCAATTTAAAGATGAACCATGTAGCCAACCAACTCATTTTTAAAACTATAAGTGTTCAAAAATTCTCCATTTTAGTCCTAAAATTCAACCATTTTCTCAAATAAAATTTTTAATTGCGCTTTGCCCATTTTTTCAAACATCTGAGGCCATACTTGTGCGGAACAGTATTCATCAACATAAACAAAGTTTCCAATTTCAGCATTTTGAATTTTTTCACTGCGATAATATGTTCTTGAAAAGCAAACAGAGGAGATCATCATATGATCTCCCAAACAAAGTTTAATATTTTTTCGGCTTTTTTTAAACATGATGATATAATGCTTGTCGTAATTATTGCTATAATTACCGTTTGCTACAAGAATTATTCTAATATGGTACTCTGTATAACCGCATAATTCTTGCAATGCTTTTTTATTTCCCTGTCCTATTAAAAATCCACGTTGCTAACAAAAAATTAGAGCAAACCACATACGCAAACAAGTTACGAAAGAAAATTCTGAAAATGTGGAAGCTTCGCCCCAAAAGCTACCTAAGTATAACGAAGTAAAGATTTGGGCTAAACAACACAGATGCAAATTAAAACAAGTTATTATCCCGAGCGCTTGAAAATCAGTTCCCAGATCCCAAATAATCGCTCATTATTTCAAACTTTTGGATGAACGGGTTCAGAGAAATACGCATCCGTTGAAACATAACGACCATGTGATTGAACTTTTCGCTTTATAGGGCCGCTCTAAATCCAAATTCCTGACTACGCCCATGAGCAGATCCTTGCGATGACACACCACTGAATAAAATTTTAGGATTCAAAAATTAAAAAAAAAAAAAATTACGTCTCTAGTCGTGGAAGCGGAAGCGGTTGAAGTGAAAGCGCTTAGGATGGAAGCGAAAGCGATTCAAAAATTGCCGCTTCCACATCCGTGCTTTAAAATATATGCTTTACTTGAGGCTGAGCAGAACAGTTTTAGCAAGATTGATCATAGCATCCAAGTTCGATACCAATTTACTTTTAAAAAAATCTATTTTACGGTCAGGCGGTTCCTGTAAAAAAATATTTTGTAACAATCATAATTTTTTTTTTATCATGATTATTAAAAATTATGTTTTATTTGGCAATCATTGGCAATAATGTGCAAGCAACGCTGCTTTTCGAGACATCATTGCTTAAACTGATTTGTGGCTATTGTTCTCCAATGCAGTGTTATTTTCACATTATCACCAAAATCATAAACATTTTAATAATAACCACACAATACTACCAAAATCATAATAAAACCTAGGTCCGACATTTTTCTCAACGACTCTGACCGCTGCACTTGCTTTAAAAAGTAATGGCACTACCTTTAGTTGTCTTCAAAAGTAGCACCGCTACCGCTATAGACTGAAAAATGTAGCGGCGGCCCTGCTGCCTATTTCTGGTTTTAATAAAATAATGTAATCTACAGGATCTAATTGCTTTTACAAAGTCGTATACAAGATATTACCCTGACGTGGCCTCGTTTTGGGATCCTCAAAATATTTTATGGCGTCACTTATACATAGTAAACAAGTTTTAAAATCCTGAATATTCTCACAATTTTACTGTAAAGAAATTATTTTTGGTATTTTGTTGACATATTCACTCAAATGTAGTGACTATTAGAAAATAACAAAATTGGCTGCTGGATGGTTCACTATAAGTGAATATAGTGTTAATAAAAGATGGTAAATCATCCAGCCATATTACTAAAATCAAAATATTATTTCTTGGCTCTCAATTTGGAGCTGCAATTTCCGAAATATTTGACAAAATGGCCGAAAAAGCGCGTTAATAATTGCTTTAGTTTTGCTTTCAATAACACTCAATTTTAAATGTTACCGTAATCCTTGCTCAGCTTTGAAAGTTCAACTTAACACTCTGCCTTTGTTCATTTTCATCTATGCTAAGCAAAAATAATAAAATTTATAGTTTCGGTAGAGACGTTACTTTCAGTAAGCAACACAACTCAAAAACACCACTCCATTTATCATATTACTGGCCCAAGCGCGCAACCAGGGTTTTGCTAAGGTGGGCTTGGACCCAGACGTAACTTTTTTGCCAGAAAATGTCTCAATTGGACAACGTGCTGAGAAAATTGGTGTGACTCAAGTGTATCACATACTAGGGTTTGCGGCAGAAGTACCCAAACGCTGGACGATTTTAGTGATTTGTTTCGAAAAATAGCCATTTTTGTGCCATATTGGATCAAATTTCGTACCTCTATGGGGCCATTTGAACAAATTATATTGTTAAAATTTAAAAGCCAGTGATAAAATTAAAATTCCCAGTTCCTTTTAGTCCCCCTTTCCCCAATCACGGGTCAAGTACAAAAGATATTTAAACGCTTGCAGTTTTGGGTTAAAATTTCTAAGTGGTTTGGCTACGGGAGGGAGGGCTGAAGCCCTTTTATCTCCTCTCTTGGTTGCGCCCCTGTACTAGGCTACTACAAGCTAGGCTAACTTCATATTTTGATTGAATTTAATGTAGAACTTAATTACCATAGAACTTAATTCAATTATTTTTCTCTTGCTCTTGTTTACGTAAGAGTTACATTATTGTCGCGTCATGGTAATAGTGATTGGAAAGACGGTGGTAAAAAATAATAAAAGCAATAATAAAATAGTAAAGCTACCGTAATTTAAAGGGCATTTAACACTCAATTGATTTTTGATTTTGAAGCTAGGTTGAGACTATAATTGTTAAAAAAAGTTTAACTATTTGATTGGCTGATATTGAACTCAAAATTTTTCTATTAAAAATTTTAAAAGCTTTTATTGGATTTTCAAGATCGTAGAAGTTCAAATTCATCTATGCCACAATACCCACCCAAACAGTCTTACATCTAAAACTGCTGTGATAAATAAATTCGTTATTTTCACATTAGTTTAAATAAAAATTGTTTAGCTGTATAAAGATACCAGTAGCGCCTTAAAATGGCAAACTACCGCGGTAACGAACCGCAGGTACCATTGGAAACATACCGCTGTATCGGCGCTAAAAAAAGTAGCGTAGTGTACACTCCAGCAGCTATAACGCTATGCAAAACTTATGTGGCAAAAACTAAGATTTTTCTCCAAATGTCTTTTCGATTTTGATTTTGAACGTCTCTGCTTTTTGTTTGCTGCTAAACTGAAGTTTTCAATAAAACTATTTTTTAGAAGTAATAAGCCTAATTTTTCTTCTAAATTAGACTTTTTTTTCAATTTCACCCTCTCCGACTGGCACTTTCCAATCAGAATTTTTTTTTGTTTTGTTTTACTTTAGTAGAAATTAATTCGAAAGCATTCGCGGAAGATTCGCCATGATCTGCAACTCTACGAAGACTCTATCGAGACTGCACTGAGACTGCACTGGGAGTCTGGGACTGCATTGCGAATTGAGTCGCCGTCAAAGTCGCTAAAGTGTGAGTGTAGCATAACTTTCAAACTGCTACAATTCAAGTTTATTTTTGGCGGAAAAACAAGTTCTACAAAAAATAGCAAATTTCGCATTAAAAAAACATTGCTCCACAACCAGTAAATCTATTATCAAGCCTATAATTAATTTCCTACAGTAATTAAATAGTTAAAAAATGATGCTTGCAAAATTTACAATATTGATTGATGTAAAGAACAATGGGTGAGTTAGGCTAATTGAAAATAGCTTTAATTTGCCATTATAACATTTATACAAAATTGATTAATGGGTTTATTATTTTGATTTCCGTTGTCACATTATAGCTATTTCGGCACAAAAATATGTGCGGTTTATTGGATGTCCTTTTGCCAAAAATTTATTAATTTTCCATTGGCGTTGTACTGGAGCATAAAGATAGATTAAAAACAAGTATTAGACGCTTATTACTACATTTACAAAATTAAAAATGATGTCAATAATTAATTAAGTTGTCAATTTAGTGTTGTGGAATTACAAGCACACGGACATTATTTTACATCAAGGTTTTTTATAAGCTAATTAGAAGATTATTACGAATATTGCTAAAAAAAGGATTAATTCTTCTAGCAGAGAGATACTGAATAACTTTACAAAAATTGCTTTAAAAGTCATAAGTGTTCTACGGTAAAACGGAATAAAGCAATTTATTTAGAACAATTCTAAGAAAATTAATAATTAAGCTATAGACAGTATCCAGAAACTTATAGGCATAATCAAACCTTTGATTAAGAGCTTAAGATAAGAATTAAGCAAAATCTGCATTACGCAGTATCATAAGTTATAAAATTACTAGCATAGACGTATATACAAAATTTTCCAGTCTTTTCAGCTTCATTATATAAATGATGAACATCCGCGGTCATATCATTACTGGAATAGCGCTGCAGTTAAAGCATTAACAATGTCTCAGCTAACAAATAAAACCAAAGCCTAATTAACAATTTGAAAGCTACTTTAAAATCAAGCAACCATGGTAGATATTGAAGAAGGATACGAGGAGGAGTTGGAGCTTGCTCGTGAAATGAAGGAAAAACATTGCGATCAATCAGGAAAAGAAACAGATCTTGAAAATTCAGCAAAAATCCTCCATAAAATTGGACTGATTTACAAAAAAAGGAGCCCTAATAAAATTGCTCTCATCAAAAGTGCTGGGTTAATTAATGCTGCCATTTTCAGAAATCCTTCCAGCACTTTGCAGATTAAGTCAGATCTTTCCAAATTATGCCAGCATATTTTGCAATAATCAAATGCCAAATTTCAACGTGCAGATTTAATCAAGAAGGGAGAAGAAGTTAAGGCCTCGATTACTGAACTTTGAGAAGAAGTAAACGCGTTTTTGAAAACCCACGTACCACAAATCCCAAAACACGCCTCTAAACAGACTGCATAAACATTAATTGCACAAAAAATATCAGCAATTCAACGAATCAACAAAATAATTGCTTGTAAGTACAAATCAATTATGGCTGATATTAGTCATTATTGCAAAAACGTTATGGGCAACCCTCCTTGTGAATTTGCTATCGTAGGAATGGGCTCTCTCGCTCGCGAAGAGATTACGCCATACTCCGATTTTGAATACATCATTCTCCTATTTGATGACGTAAATTACAAATCCCATTCGGAATATTTTAGATGGTTTTCGGTAATTTTTCATATTATTGTTACAAATGTCCAAGAATCGATCATATCAGGTTTCAACATTCATTGTTTAAACAGCAAAGATTGTAGTTTGGGAGATTGGTTTTACAATGCCATTACTACTCGTGGGTTTTCGCTCAATGGAATGATGCCTCATGCATGTAAGTTTCCGATAGGCAGACAACAACACACACAAAACAAACTATTTACCACCGAACTCATCAAACCAGTCAGTGAGATGTTAGAATACCTCAGTTCAGAAGCTGAGATGAAAAATGATTATCACTTGGCTGACACATTGACAAAAACATGCTTTGTGTACGGAAATCAAATCATTTTTGAACAGTTTAAAAATGGCACTCAAAACTATCTTGACAAAAGATCAGAAACTGACACAATTAATGACATTCAGGAACGAGTACATGATGATTTGTGTAAATTCTCTATTCAGTTTCGATTAACAAATTTAAAATCACAAACAACAATTAACATCAAGCAATTTGTTTATCTCAGCAGCACTTCGTTTGCTTCAGCCCTGGCAACCAAGCACAAAATTTCAGCAAATTCATGTTTCGATTTGATTGAACTAATGTCAAACAACAAAGTAATAACGCAAAACGCTGCACATAAACTAAATTATGCAATTGCCATAGCATGTGAAATGAGGTTGAGAGTTTACATGGAAAAGAAATCTCACTGTGACAATCTCATCGATTTAAATCACGATGACATTGAAAAATTTTTGGATATTGGGGGAGTAGCCAGCACAGTGAGTTATTTTCAAATTGCGTATTGCTTGCAGTGTGAGGTAGCAAAACAACTTAACTTCACGAACCTTCACTTTTATGCCGATCCACAACTAATCAATGTCGCAATCAGTTTAGCGTTTGAAATCCAAAATTTGACATCATTTTCTGAAAACATGTTGGACGGCGGAAGCTGAGTTGGCTTCCCTGTCCAGCCGTTGCGATTTTAGCTCGGAGTTTGTTTCTCTAATGTTTGGGTTGGCGAATTCAAGTTCAACATTGAGCGTTTCTTCGAAAGGTGCCATATCAGTCTCGTGCTGCTCAATGATGGGAGGGTGAGAAACAAAAGATTGTGAGCAATGTTCGAAACCAGAGGTGATCGCAGCGTCTGCTCTGCTACTCGTATCCTCGTGTGGGGGATTGAACTCAGATCTTTCGGGTTTGCTTAAACGTTTGTTTTTAACGTCTACCTGAAAGCTGTGAAAGGTTAAAAAGTCACAACCGATTATTCCAAACGGAACATCAGCAACCCTAAATACCCAGGGATAGGGCTGTAAGTGGCCCAAGTCCACATCTAACTTTGTTAATCCTTGGACTGTTAATCGTGTGTGATTGACTGCCAGAAGGTCTTATGGTCCGTTGTAAGTCTCAGAGTCGAAGGTTTGTGGGAGCAAACTTATTGTTGATCCTGTGTCGACTACAAATGTGATGTTATTGGTTTTATCGTAAATAGTAAAGAGTGGGCCGGTGTTTACTTCCGATTCGACGCCGCCGACCCACGAGGTGGAATCCGGAAGTTTTTTTGTTGCTGAAAATTGCTGTTTTGGTTGTAAGTATTGAATCTGGGCCTGTGCATTTGTCGGGGAGCGTCATTAAATCTGTTGTAGAAAGGAGGTCGGCTATTGTAATAATTTGTTCTGTAGCCTTCAGGTTGTCGAGGCGTGTGTTGCGTAGTCGTGTTAGGGGCCTGAAGTGTCTAGATAATTTTGTTTAGTTTTTGATCAAAAATTTCGTTTATTAACTGCTGCTGTGCGTCGGTTTGGTTTGAGGTTTGGGATAGTGCTGCTACAACTTCGTCGGCACGTAGGGCCAAGACATCAAGATTCGTCTCTAAGTTTGCCGCCAGAATGGTTCGAGCTTGCTGAGGAAGCTTATCGAGAAAAAGCTTTTTAAGAACCGCATTGGTTTGTGCGTTTACGGCGTCATATGCTTCCAGTAATTGACGCATTTCGCTTAGCATTTCACTGGGCTTACGGTCGCCTAGTTCAGTTCGATTAAACAAAATATCCAAGCGGTCGTTTTCATTTAGTTTGCAGGCTTTTATCAGGGTCTTTTTTATATCTTGGTACGGGTAACTAGTGGGTGATCGAACAACATGTTGAATTTTTTGGATCATTTTAATGTCAAGGGCTCCTAGGACTAAGGAAAAACGTTTGTGTTCGTTGAAAATGCCGTTCGCTGTGAATGCATGTTCTGCTGTAGAAAACCAGAGCTCTACGTTTGATTCCCAAAAGGGCGGTAGAGAAACATTGGCTGAATGAGTGAACGGCGCGGGTTGCTGGTTTAGCCAAGGAGAGTTTGACTGGGGAGGTTGTCTAGAAGCATAATGCGCATTGGGAAATGTTAGTGCCTGATTTAATTGGGGAAAAGTTTGAGGTGAAGGCAAGTTTCGTGCCCAAGTTTCAAGACCAGAAAGATTTTGTTCGGCATTGGTGGTAATTGAAATGGGCAAGGAGCGGGTTGGTTGATTTTACGAAATGATGGGTTCGTTGCATGTAGAAGTGGTCGGTGCATAGGGTTCGATAGGGGGATGTTGCAGAAATTCATTTTCATACTGGTCTTCCGAGGCCAGTAAATTTTCTACAGTCGGAAGGGCGGTGCATAAGTTTTGAGGAGAACTTGAGAGTGCTACAGTGGGCTCGGGGTGTGTTAGAGAAAAGTTAGTGGTAGGAGGGTTGGGTGGATTCACCGATGGGGATGTTGAGATAGGGGGTGATAACTGGATATTTTGCGAGGTACTGGTTGGTGGTGGGAGAGAGTTAGTTGTGGGGATTATTGCGTCTTGTAGGTTGGAGGTACTTGGGGTTGGAGTGGTCATAGGTTTTAGTTTTGAAGGTTTTTGTTTCATGGAACGTTTTCTCAAATTATACGGTATTATTGGTAATTTGTGCATTACCGGGTGAGCGGGTTTTGAAAAGTTTACACATAAATAAGTAAAACAATTTACAGGTAAATATGCGAAAAAATTTTTACAGGTGAATAAGCAAAACTTTCACTAGTAAATATGCGAGAGAAATGAGTTAAAAGTCTGTACCGTTTTTTTTTTTGTCAGAAGTTTCTTCTTCAGGTTTCTTCAGGTTTCCGGTTTCCGTTTCTGGCCACTCGAACAACGCTTCTTCGAATAGCTGGGCAGTTTTGAACAACGCACGAATAGTTTTGAAAAGTTCTTGTCCTGTTTTGGAACTCTTCTGGACTCTTCACTCGAATTCTTTAGCGAACTCTTTTCGAGAGGTTGAGCAAGTATCAGCTTAATATTACTGTTTCACTTCTCACTTTTTTTTTTTTTAATGTTCTGAAAGCTTCTTGCTGAAGCTTTGGTTCAGCGCAGACTCACTCGGGGCACCAATTTGGTGAGTTCGTGCGCAAACTAGTCTCAAAACCAACGTAAGTGTTTATTATCCTCACACGTAATAATTCAATTAATTTTTAACACAGCGAAGCATCGGTATATATATAGCAAGCAAAGAAAGAAAAGCGAAAACAAAGACACGGTAATTAAATTCATTTTGTCTTGCAATATCCGCTCATTATGCAATACCGCCCATTGCAGTGAGCGGTATGTGCCAACAACCGGACACCGCAGACAAAACACAAGGATAAATATATTAATTAATGGCTCGGCCACCACACTACCATTTCCACAAATGACTTTTACTTGATTGTCTTCTACCAAGCGATTGAAATTCAAAAAGGTAAATTAACGTCTAGTTTTCGGTATTTGTTGCCAAAAGATCTCCGGAGAAAAAAATTAATTAGTAGTTCGGAATATCGTTTTTTTATTAGCTCTTTCTTAGTTCCAAAAATATCAACTATGCCCACGTGTTCGTGTTGTTGATTAGAATCAAGCGCTTTAGCAAGAAGTTAGCGAATTTTTTTCTTGTTGTTAATGCCAAGGTTATACGAGGGTAACAATTTACTGTCTCTATATTTCCATGCTTTTGAAAAGAAATAATTAACTTTAATAACTGTTGTTTAAGATGGAATACCAATATTCGCAGTGCTAATTTTAATTTTAGCGCAAGTTGCGTACACCAGGTGAAGCAAAGGTAATGCGGTCAGATTTTTCATGAAAATTTTTTTCTCCCAGTACTAATTTAAACTGACATTAAATTAACACCGAACAAATTCATATCGCAGGTGAAAATTTTAACTTTGCGCCGATGAAACCGTTGGTTAACTTATTTAAAGTAATTTATTCCGTATTGCAAATTTTTATGAAGATAGATCGAGCACATTCGACGTGAACAAAAGACATTCAGTTTTTTTTATTGGTCAGCATATGTTTAATGTTAATTTTGATCAAATATTTCAAAAAAGCAATTGGAATACATAATAATCTGGACTAAGTCACTCAAACTTATAATTGATTTTTTCACGTTATTTCACGTTATTTCCACATTTCGACCAAGCGCTTTTGAAAAGTCGAAGTTTTCTGCATTAATTTGAACTTGGAAGCTTTTTCCTTGTAGTGGCATCCTGAAACCTATTTTATTACCAACAACTTTGCTGGTTGTGTTTTGACTTAATTATTTATTTCGATGAGCGGAGTTTGAATTCAATCTATTTAAAAAAGTGCTCGACAGCGTAGGCCAGAAAAAATATCATAACATAACACAGTACACGTCAAAAATTAAAATTTAAAACCCTACAGTCTGTTTTACCCGTAATCGGGATCATCAAGGGTATAACAGATATAACAGATACCAGATATAATAGATATAACAGATACCCCTGATGATCCCAATTACGGGTGAAACAGACTGTAGGGTTTTAAATTTTGATTTTTGACGTGTACTGTGTTATGTTATAATTATTTATTTCTTTTATTTTGCCGTGCTGTAAATTATCATTTCTTTTATTTTGCCGTGCTGTAAATACGTTTTGTATTTGCACCACTACAGTGTTGTAAATCGGGCCGGGCTTTTCGGGTCGGGTTGGGATTCGGGCCAGGTTCGGGCCTAAAGTTGACAAAATTTCGGGCTTAAGTCAGGCCTGAGATGTACTTTTTGTCACAGGTGAACAAAAATATAATCAAAATAACTTAATAACACTGCTAAATTTTCAGACCTAACTTAACTTTCGTTTTTTCTTGGGCATGATTTGGGCTTCAAATTAGTTTTCGGATTCGGGCTATGGCTTGTATTTTCAGGTTTGGGCCGGGTTCGGGCCTGAACTAGTCGGCCCGTTTACAACTTTGCACCACTATTGCTTCGTGATGTTTTTTGCTTTTGGTGTTGTTACCCACAACGCTGCCGTATTTGCTTACTGTGATAAATTTTATCATAGCCTAATAGCGCGAATATTCTCTCCATTGTCAAATAATTGCTTCAATCCCAATGCACTAATAATATGATTATGCCAAACTTTTTTTGCGCGTGTAGATAGTAAGCGGCTTGAAAGTTTTGAAAGCCTTTTCGAATCTCTCACTCTTTAGTATAAAACTTTGCGCTTTAAAACTATGAGAAATTCGGCCTGAATAGTAACTTTGTTGTAAATACAAAATTTGCGTTATATATCATGATTTTTGATCAATCGTTTGTGTAGCGCCGTTCTGTTTTCTTTTTTCTTTGTGAAGTTTCGAACCCTTGTTTTTTGATTTGTTGTTTTACATTCAACGCCATGGCTCATTGTCTACTTTATCTCTTGATTCAAAAGGGCCAAAAGCAAATTATGTAAAATTCGCAGACGTTGAAACTTGGCAAATCCGGTTGTGTTGTAAGCACTTTTTGTTTGTTCTTTAATGACGTAACAAATTTTTGATCAATCGTTTTTAAATCTCTGCGTTGTATGCAAATTTTGGAGTTTGCAAGCTGAGACTTTGCGGTGTCGACACACATTTTAGTTTAGTGTCTGCGGTGAGCAGAGGCTTTTTTTTTGCTTTCTTATTACAAGAGGGAGTAGTCGGTAGAAGGGAAATCTTGAATTGAAGTTAAGTTATCGCTACCTTTGTAGCATGTTTAAAGGACATTCTAAATTGTTAGTATTGAGTAGTCGCCCAAGAGCCCGTTGTTAAATCTTGGATATTATATAACCGACTTGCTCCACCCCAAATATTTTCTTTTACGCCCCCCCCGTTAGAGCTAGTGTCAATTTTGCAAGGTCTCAGCTTTCAAATCTACGTTGGATTACAAGCAAATTATCAGTTACAGTTTACGTGCTACGTCTGCGTTGAAAATTCATCGGTAAGTGAAATGTACAATATTTGTGTAAATTCTGGTTATAAATTATGTTGATGAGATAATGAGTTATGTGCAAGGTTATTAATTTGTATTAGTTACAGCGTTATTGTTTTTTCTTGTTTTGCTATACTGCACAACTTTTCCACTTTAATTTTTTCGTAAATCATTTCTTGTGTTTTTTAAGTTACTTAACGCTTGTTTTTCTAGAAACCGCTGACCACTGGCAATAAAGTACTATACTTTGGACCAAGTTGCGCGTTACGAATTCAATAAAAGCAGACGTAGAATAAGAACGAATCCGTAACAGTTTGAGTTAATTGATTGCATCGCTATTACAATAAACACGTTAAGAAATTTCAGTTATTTTAAAGTGCTCTCAGAAAATTACATGTTGGGTTAAACAAGGATAAAACATCTTGAATTGTGAAACCACTAAATTTTGTATATTCGTTTAACAATACTTAATTAAAACTTTTTTTTTTATTACTGATTTCGGAAAAGAATCAAGTGAAGTAAGGCAATAGCAAAAGTCTACGATTTTTTTGAATCCAGGTTTTTGATTTACCTCACGTAAACCCAACTTAGATGGTCTTAAAAATAGCTCTGCATTCTCACCATTTGCTATAACATATTCTTTCCTAAAAGTGCTTATTTTTGCAAAGAACCGGTAAACAGTCATTGCGAATTTTGAATCTGCATTGTGCTTTATGTTATTTGCAATATTTCGTGTTATATGTTTTATGCAATGAGCTATATCATTACTGTGCAACAGAGATGGAAACCGGTCGGGTCGACCGGCACCGGTCGGTCGGGTTACCGGTCGGGTCGAGATTCTTCGACCGGCCGGTCAAGCCGGTTGAAAAACCGGTCAAATTCTCCTTTCTGGCACCTAAAATACATCTAAGCACCAACCGAAATATACTTATATATTTTATCATAAAACTTAAAAAAAAAACAGTATATTAACAAACCACATCTTTCGAAAACACTTGTTGAATGGTTTCAAGTTGTGACTAATATACTGTGACCATTAAGACATGCACATCCAGGGACTTTTAGGGTGGGAGTATTGTGCCATGCCCGCCCACTTTGGACCACGGCGCAAAGCAAAAAAGTGCAAAATATACGTTAAAATCGCGTAATCAGATTCCAATAAAGCATGCATGTGGAAGAGGTTTGCGCTACCTAGCATTTTAGCTTCATTTTAATCAGCTTAAGAGTAGAAGTGGCGCAGATTTCAGATTTTTTAGTACATGCTAAAATCTTGCCGCTTTGAAAAGCTTGTTTCAACTTAAGTTTACCACACTCTACACTGGGCAAGAAAGACATAGCTCTTATTTTTCTATATCTAACTAGCCATGGCTTGTTCTAAAGTAGCAGCATTTCTACAAACTTCTGGGGCACATTATATTTCGAATGTTTTCTAGCCCATGTCATAACAGTTTAGTGTTTTCAATGAAAATAACGGACGCGTTGCGTTCATCGGGATAGTTATTCATAACCACTTCGTACTACCAATGAGTTTAATTATTGGTTTGACGTTTCGCTTCCCAAACCATGAAGCTTCTTTAGAACAATTTTCGGCAGTGCTGCTTTTGCAGTTACAAAAAGATAAATGAGATAAAAGTAACAGCAGAAGATAGTTAACAGTAAAAACATATGAACATCACAGTACTTGTACTATTATACCCCAAAACATCAAAATAATGGAGAAATAACATTATATAATATTGAAAATCATGTCATTAACAGCGTGAAAAAAAGGAATATTGAAAAATTATGTCACTAACAGCATGAAAAAATTAGTAATATTCATAACAACTAGGCTGCTTCACTAACAGTTTGAGAAAGTACAAAAAGGATCTATTGCAAAATATTATGCACTGGAAAAGGTTTTTAGCTCCACAGAGATTTATATACGGACGGAGCAAATAATATAAATCTCTGTTGAGCTAAAAACCTTTTCCGGTACATAATGTTTTGCAATAGATCCTTTTTGTACTTTCTCAAACTGTTAGTGAAGCAGCCTAGTTGTTATGAATATTACTAATTTTTTCATGCTGTTAGTGACATAATTTTTCAATATTCCTTTTTTTCACGCTGTTAATGACATGATTTTCAATATTATATAATGTTATTTCTCCATTATTTTGATGTTTTGGGGTATAATAGTACAAGTACTGTGATGTTCATATGTTTTTACTGTTAACTATCTTCTGCTGTTACTTTTATCTCATTTATCTTTTTGTAACTGCAAAAGCAGCACTGCCGAAAAAAAGCTTAGTGTTTGCTGTTCGGCAAATTGCAAATAATCTGTCACCAATAGCAAAAAATTGTAACTTTTTATTTTGGACTTTCGCAAAATATCATAAAAAAGAACGTCTAATAATTTAGCTTGTGCCCTACAGTGCTTTTTATGCTTATTTTGTGAACGTTTGCGCTACTCAAAACAGGTCTTTCAAACCGAAACTTAACCAAAAAAGGTCTTAAAATTGAGTCATTTTTGCAAAAAAACGTAAAATTTTTTTGCGTTTTTTTTTCTGAGACCCCCGTCTAAAGTCATAAATTTTAACACCTCACCCATGCCGGCGATGATTTTGAAATTTACCGGTCGGGTCGGGTCGAGAAAATCCTGACCGGTTCCATCTCTGCTGTACAAGTCTAAAAAATCAGGCATTTTGAATTAAATTTTGAACTGAAACCTGCTTGAAACTCACAATTCCATTGGATGCAAAAGTGTTTCATTTTTAACTCATTTTATTTTGAAAAACATTTTTTACTACACATTTCGAGACATTACTAGTCTCATCATCAGCAGATAAATGAATGAGGCAACAGCAACTTGTCACGAGCAAAAGCACCCGAAAAAAAAGCAAATAAACGACACAAAAAAGACGAGCGTAAAATTAAAAGCAGTTATTGTTTTCTCACGTTGAACTAATCAGAGTTGTAAGTCGGGTCGGGTTCTTGCCGGGTTCAGACTCCCTTTGCTTACCGACGGGACTTGTAAGTCCCACTTCCTTATCTTGATGTAATTCCTGCTTCCTTCAGGTTTCTTGAAAAAATATTAGTTTAATTGTACGAACCAGTGTGTATATAACTTGCAAACACGAAACTGGCGGAAATTTTTAAGATTTAGCTTGGCCGTTGAAGAGAGAGTTGTTAGGTTATTTCAAAATTTGATTTCGGGTAATAAAGGTTCTTAGGGCGAATGTTCAGCTAGTTTTAGAGCACAAATCTTTCAAGTACCTGAGTGTTTAGTTTTCGAATGTTTTGATTATGTCAGTAGGCAGTGCCTGATAGGAAAAAATAATCAAAATTAAGTTCCTATTTTTCGTTAGTAACCATAAAAGCCAGTGGGACTGCCAAGTTCCGATGTGTATTTCCTGACATTGTTTTCATTATATGCAGTTTGTGAAAATGTAATTTGTTTCTGTTCTTGAAGTTTAACTTCATTTATTGATTCATGTCAAAAGTTAGGTTACGCTATTTGTCTAATTTCTAGGTGTCCAGCCTGAAATTTACTGGTAACTGTCGGTACCTGGTCGACTTTGGTACCGGTACTAGCCTAAAGTCTACCCTGCAGTCTAGGCTTTTAACTAGTACTAGCCTAATGTTCTCTGTTGTACAGCAGTTTATATGTAAGTAACTTCTCTGCACCCACTACCCAACCTATAAAAGTAGTAGGGTCTGATAATTTTGTGGCATCATTCAGCATGGTAGGCTATGGCACTAGGCTGCAGCAACCTAAACATCACTTAGGCTACACTTTAGGCTTTTTCACTTCAGTAGCAGAGTAGGTTATCAATAGTTAGTCTATTTATAGGCTAAAAGTCTGCTTAGTTACAACCTTAGGCTATCCTATCTTGTCATAAAAGTAGTAACAGCAGTGGCCTACCTGTAATTTGCTGGTACCATAGGCCTTTATAGCTAGCCTACTACTGGTTATGCACAAGAAACATATTTGCAACCCCTTCCATATCCCTGAAAGTAATGCCGCAATAAAAATAGATTGATTTTCCTCTATTTTGCATAAGTTGAAGGCCAATATTGTCAATAACTCTCAATAGATCTTATAATTTACTATAAGATTAGGCGTACTTTATGAAAGAAGTGCTATTAAGCCCTGTTTACACTGTTTCTCTAATCCACTGACAGTGTGCTATATTGTATATAGTAAACAAGTACCGGTACCACAAGCGAGTATGCTGCTCTGGTGATTTTTACTTTTTGCTTTTGATAGTATGGCTGATATAGGCTACACTAACCTACAGACATGGCCTTTGCATTTAATTGCTCTGCAAATCTAAAGTGCTGGTTTGGTGTGGTTAGGCCTGAGGCTACCAGTATTTGTTTATTTTTCAGATATCTTAGTATCAGTACCAGCATATGTTAAGTTACCTGTACAAGTTAGAAATCTCTTAACTTTTTTTTGCAATTAAAATGAGTAAAAAATATAATCCTTCTGATGCTTTGGTGCTACTTGATGATTTTCCTGATGATACTTCAAGTACTGATGAAGAATCAATCTACGATGGTGAAAATGATGAAGTTGCACTTGATATTAACAATTTAGATGATTTGGAGAATTCTCAGGATTATCTGAGCTCATCAACTTCCTTTGATGCTCCTCAAAACGAGTGCATTCTGGAGTATGAGGAAGTTTCATGTCAGTCTGATTCTCAAAGAAAACGTTTATGGAAAAAAGCACCTGCCACTACACCAAGCAGTCAATTTGTTGTTTATGAAGATCCAAAAGAAGAGATGTTTACTTCCTGCCATCTTCCTGCTGATTTTGTGTTAAAATATTTGGATTCAGACATCAGAGAGTCAATTCTCTTCCAGAGCAACTTGTATATGAATCAAAAACAAAGATCAGTACCACCTATGTCACTAGAAGAATTGTACGGATTTTTGGGAGTGAACATAGTTATGGGATATCACCGCCTACCATCTTGGACTTATTATTGGAAATCAGATCAGGATGTGACGGTGCCATTTGTTTCAACAACAATGCCACGAAATTGTTTTCCTCAATTACTATCAAATTTGCATGTCAATGATAACTCCATGATACCATCTGACAACAAAGATAAACTGTACAAACTTCGGCCATTAATAACAAAACTAAATGACAATTATATGAGACTTTATTCGTGTTCTAAGATTTTTAGTATAGATGAAAGTATGATATTGTTCAAAGGAAGGCATTCCATAAAGCAATACAATCCCATGAAGCCGATAAAACGGGGCTATAAACTTTGGGAGCGTGCTGATGCTAATGGATACGTAAGCAAGCTTGATATTTATCAAGGCAAAGATGCGTGTGTGGATTAACGTTACCCAGGTTTTGGTTTGGGGGAGAAGGTTGTGTTAAGCTTGACCGAGGACATTATAGGTAATTTCCATGAAGTATATTTTGATAACTACTTTACATCTGTGAACTTGCTAGAGTCACTCAAGGGAAAGCATGTCTTGGCTCGCGGCACAATCAGAACCAATAGAAAAGGACTTCAACAAAACATGGCAAGCGACAAATCTTTGGAGAGAGGCGAGTTTGACTGGCGGGTATCCAACGATGAATAGACATTTTTTAAATGGAAAGACAACAAGTCTGTTCATTTGCTTTCTAATTTCCATGGAATCGAAACAACTACAATATCAAGAACTCAAAAAAGTGGAGAAAAGAAGACTTTTTCCTCTCCTAAAGCAATAAAAGACTACAACAATTACATGGGTGGTGTGGAAAAAGCAGATATGATATGCTCCTTATACTCCACTGTAAGGAAGTCAAAAAAATGGTGGCACAGAATTTTTTTTGGACTTTTAGACAGAACTCTTGCTAATGCTTACATTGCTTACTGTAAACTATCGTGTGATGGCTGTTCTTGGCTAAATTTTCGAAGATCTGTTGCTCAAACTTTTATCACTCTTGCTCGCAAGCCTAGGGCAAAACGGAGTTTGCAGTTGCTGTCCCCAAACGTGCTGCCTACTAAAAGGAGAGGCTCTTCTTATTCAGTTGATGCAAGCATAAGGCTGCGCAACCGTGGCATTCATTGGCCAGTTTTTGAGGAAAAAAGAGGAAGGTGTGAGGTGTGCTCAACGAAAGGAATAGAGTCTCGTCCACATTGTAAATGCTTTATGTGTGGAGTGTTTTTATGTTGCAATGCTGCAAAAAATTGCTTTAGTGAATACCACAACATTTTTTAATATCAATATGATCAATGATATGGGGGTCAATTATGATCGGGGCCAAAACCTGCCCCCCCCCACTACCCCCGCTGACAACCCGCCTGTCAGCCATCTGTTGGTGTTACGTTCAATTTTTAAGTAAATTGTGTTACCAAATCAGTTTTTATGTTTTTGTTTAACAATACAAGCAATAATTTACTTGCAATCTGTAATTGCTTTTCAAGACTATTTTAGCCTCATAGGTACTGTCGGGACTTCTAAGTCCCATACACGAGATTTCATACTAACACTTGTCGAAAAAAATTTTCATTAAAGGTGTTTTCTAACTACATATGAAGCATTATAATTCTTATAAAAAACGAAACCTAAATAAAAACAAACATGTCTTGGTAAACAAAGGGTTAAAGTTGACAAAAATTTGGGGCTTGATTCGAACCTAAGACTACTTTTTGTCTTAGGTGTACAAAAATATAATCAAAATAATCCAGCAACATTGCTAAATTTTTCATAACTAACTTTATATTCGGTTTTTTTCAGGCATAATTTTGGCTTCAAATTAGTTTTCGGGTTCGGGCCGGGTTCGGGCCTGAACTAGTCGGCCTGTTTACAACTCTGGAACTAATACAATGGAATTGAAGCTTTGTCGGAATTTGGTTCTGGATTTCTTTGTTGAATCGTTAAGGTTTCTTTGGTTAATAATTTTCGCGTATAGTTAGATCTAGCCAAGATGATAGGGTTGTTGAAACAAACTATGGGATTAGTTCACACTATCTAAAACAAACTATGTGATTAAACCATAGTTTGTTTCACCAACCCTATCATCTTGGCTAGATCTGACCAACGCGAAAATTATTAATCAAAGAAACCTTAACGATTCAACAAAGAAATCCAGAACTAAATTCCGACAAAGCTTCAATTCTATTGCATTAGTTTAACGTGGGAAAACAGTAATCGCTTTTAATTTTACGCTCGCCTTTTTTGCGTCGTCCCTTTGCCTTTTTTCCGGTGCTTTTGCTTGTGGCAAGTTTTTGTGGCCTCATTCATTTATCTGCTGATGATCAAATCAAATCTTTCGTTATACTCGCTGTAATACGCCGAAGCGTGTAACGATTGGCAAGGCCTATCTCCGCGTCGTTGCCCCCGGGCAACACAGCTTCTTTTGAAGAAATGTCGCAGTGGTAGCTGATGATGAGACTAGTAATGTCTTGAAACGTCCTGTAAAAAATATTTGCTCACGTTTTGGCTTTTTGCTTTATATTAAGATTACTTAAACGTTTCAGTCATTATGCTCCGATGTTTTGAATTAGATTATAATTTTGAGCCAGTAAGTAAATATTTTGCTGTTTGTGATTTTTTATGATATTTGCGAGTATACTTTATGGAAAAGCTTTTATTCAATGCTATCCTAAACAAAATTGGGTTGTTTTTGCTATTGCTATAACGGTTGGAGGACAAATGCTCGTATATCATGTGAGAAGTAACATTGCTACAGGACTTCTTTATTTTTGAGGTAAAAGATTTACGTAGATTGGGGCTCAAAGTTGAAATTTTTGTAATTTGCAACATTTTGTAACTATATCAATGTATTCGTTACATCTTCGCGTGTGACAGTATACTGTCAAATTCTGAATATTGTTAAATATTCAATTCAAGTTACTCATCTATGCGCAGTTTTTCATTCGCATTTATGTTGTCTCACTTTTTTGCTCAATGTGATAAACTGCGTTTATTTATGATTGTAAAAATTTGATTTTTTGAGGAACTCCAAGGAGTCGTCGCACTTAAATATTTCATATTCACTGAGAGCTTTGTTCAAATTTCTCTGAATAAACTTTTCACATATACTGTAATTCAGACCAGTTTAAACAATAATGTGAATGGTGTCACATACATTTTTACGTTAAAATTAGTTAGCATTTTGTCACGTCTTTTTCGGATATTGTTATGGACTGCTGAACGTTAATATGTAAGTTTGATTTACTTATTGCGTTTATATGGAAATGCGTTTCACGTGTATTCCATGCATTGTAGTTGTGTATTAGTATAGTACTCTACTATTTAGTCAAGATTAAGCTTATTCAGTTTATGCTTTATGTTTTAATTATTATTGAAGAAATTAATTCAGTTTTGATTTGTATTTTGTGTTTTGCGAATGATTAAAGCAGTTAATAAAATAAGTGTATTTTACTAAAAAACTTTGGATTCTTTTCTCGGAACAACTTAAGCTTCATTGTATATTTATTGGCTACGTTATTTTTCGCACAATTGCGTTGCATGTCAGCAAGAATTGAAATATATTATGTCTCAATAATCAAAACTTGCAGTCAGTTCTTGTTTCGAATGAAAACAGCGAACAAAAGTGAATAATGTATAATTTTAAAACCTAAGATTTGCATATTAGCATCTTATTGTATTTTTGCCATAGGAAAACGAAACCCCCAGTTAATTGTAAGAAATTACCGATCTCCTCAGAACTTGAAAACGGCAGTGAGGGGATTCGAACTTTGGACTTGCAGTTGCAGCATTTGTCATTGGATAGATGTGATATTTGCATCGTACTTACCGTAGCTTGCGATGCGATTTTCTCGCATTAATACAAATGCTAACAAAACATTGTGATCTATTCCATAGTGCTCTTTGCATTAACGTTTTTTTGCATAACAAAAACCAAGGAACAGTTTGCAAAACTTTATTTCGTGCTTTTAAATAATTTTGAAGTCATTTACTTTGCAAGTATATACTTGCTCTAAAGTCTTACATAATAATCTAACTTCCCAAGTAAAGCATCCTCAAATTATATACGTATATTTTCATCGACAAGTAAGAAGGCAAACAATCACAGTAACTAAAAAATTAATCGTGCTTTGAAAAATCGCTTTAAGCTGTGCAAAAACATAAAAATAAAAAAGGAAAAACCGGTTTGTGGCAGTCTATATTTCTTAACCTAAAAAAATGCATAAAAAGAAACAACAAAAAAAACAATGGCAAACAACAAAAGACGAAATTTTCAAGTTTAACATCGTATATGAGCTGAAACGAGAGAATAATCATAGATGAAGTAGACATTCGGTTAGCTGATTATTTATAACTGCTAAGGTGACCGTAACCAGCAAAAAATACTTCCCTGAACAATGGAATTTTTACATATGAAATAAAAGTTTGCAGATTTACAGTGTGTTTAAAACAAATTCTCGAAAGTTCTTTCAAAAACTTTGATCAATATAACGAATTTCAAATGGGGGACTTTCAAAAATATTCTCACTAAAACAAAAGTACTAAATCAGCATTTGTTTGCTAAATAGAAACTTAAAAGGAGGAGCAAAACTTGTAGCAAATATAGACTCATTTACTACAAAAATATTTTTGCATTATAGGAGCAAAAAAGTAGAATTAAAACGCATTTGAAAGGCGCTTGAAAATGAAATATAGAGATACCAATGTGGTTGCACAACAGGAAAAGTTCATAAATCAGAGTTGATTGCAAAATAAAAACTTTAAAAGAAGAACTAAACTTGTACAAAATAATCATTTATAAAAAAAACTTTTCCTGCATAAATACGTGAAAAAAATGGAACCGAAACGAATCAAGGAAGCTTAAAAGTGGAACAGAAAAAGGGCAGGTTAGTATCAGCATTTTTCTGCAATTATTGCAAACAAAAAGTTCTCTTCAAGTTCATTGAGAAGATTGTAATAGCATCATCATTTCGCGTTAGCGCACCTTTATTTGATAAATTTATTCATCATGTCAGCATTCTACAAATTTTCAAATATGCTGTATCGGATGGAGTGACGAAAGGATAACATATTAACTACAAAACGTTTTCAAAAAATAACTTAAAAAAGCTGCTGTCTCCAACTTTGTGCATCAATATTTCGACTATATGATTTTGACATAGTCTCAGAAAATTTCAACTTTCATAGTGAAAAAACAAACAAAGCAAACATAAAAATTAACAAAAAAAAAAGAAAAAAATTGCAAAAACTTTTACAAAATGATGATGGATGTGTTTATTAGAATTTTTGATAAATTTTTCGCAAACACTCTCCAACCCAAAATCGCAATCTTTATTATGAAGTATTTTTCGTTTATTTTCTGATTATGTTCTTTATTTATTCCCGTTCAAACTAACTCGCACAAAATGTTCGTTTCAAATCTTTCCATGATTTCGATTGAATTTTCTATTTATTGCAATATCGCATATATCTACTGAACAGTAATTGCGTAATTTCAACCCATTTTAAGTTTGTATTTTGTTGATCATATACTTTCATAAAAATGTAGACCAGTTAAAAAACCTGTCGAGTGAAGCAATTTATATTGCATGTTTAATGCAGAAAAATCTGTTTACGCATTACAGAAACAGTTTGTCAAGCGGGAACCCCTTCTTATCTGGAACGAGAGGTTTAAGGTTCAAATTTTGGGCCGGTTAAATTAGACTAAGTGTGCCAACAGCTAGCCATCTCTGCGATATATTTTTAAAAGGAGTTGTGTTACCGCAGGTGCAATGATACGGCTTTGCACACTTGTTAGATCCCGTCACTATCGCGTAAAATCGTGAACATACGAGCGTAATGAAGCTTTATTTCTTTAACAAAAAATCAGTACATCTAGAATATCGCATTGCTTGCGTACAAGCGTTCGATTTGTCAGTGATCGAGTGGATAGAGCGTCTGCAACTAAAGCGGTAGACTCGAGTTCGATTTTCGGTCGGGTCAAATCAAACACTATAAAAATTACTATTCTCAGCTTCCGTGCTTGATGTTCAGCAACTGAAAGAGGCAGTGTAAAGCCTCCACCGCAGGTGGCATATGAACGGGAAGGTGACAGCTGCTCGACTCGAAGACCGCAAAGCTCTATAGTTCGCTGTCTCCTGGCCAAGGCAACTTGGAAAATAAAATGGAATTAAATCACTGTTACAGTTGGTTGACATAAACTAAGAATACACTCTAGGACGGTCCAAAAAATTTTTTTCGGAAAAGTTTTGCTCCCAGTGCATAAAAGTGTGCTACCTCATCCAAAACTAGCTCGTGGGAAATATTTTGGAAAAATATTGATGTTGGGGGGTTGCTACCACCAACCAAAGTTTAAGTGATTTTGTGCATAATGTTTTGTACTGTACATCTAAAAAAAACAGTGTTCCCGCTAACTTAGATGACGAAAACTGGGAAAACATAAAATACCAGGGTTGCTGGAACTTTACTAATTGTACGCCTCATTGGAAAGTTGGAGTGTTGCACCGGATACATCCGGCGCACAACATCACGAAAGTTTGTACTACTTTGGCTTGGTACAAGGTGATAGTTGCAGCATAGGCAGCGTATCTACAGTAAGCTCGTGAGCTAACAGTAGTTAATTGACATTCATTTGCTAGAGTTACAGGTTTGTTTTAACATACTGCTAAGTAATGCTGCGTAGAAGTTAATCAGATATTTCGTTAATTGGACCTTGCAAGCAAGAACTCACTGGAAGCAAGTTGCCTTTACAAAGAAAAGTTCTGGCTGTATTTATGCACCATCATAAGCTAGAAAATAAAACTGTAAAACAATGTGCTGCTCAGTTAGCTAAAGAAGTGATGGTGCTTTGGGAAAAAGCGAGAATTCCCGCACGGCGAAGTGTTCATGCTATTGAAAAAGCCAAGAAACTATTTCAGGAATTGGCTGGTTTAAAAAAAACAGCGAAAACTAGAAAAAACGCAGTTAAATTAGTTGAAAAAGAATAAACTTGATAATTTATTTGACATAGCCCACAAAAATACTCTGGAGTTATTTTAAATAGAAGAAGATCGTAAATTTTTACTAGCGCAAAGAGAAAGTGGAAGACAAGGAAGAATGGGATTCATTGACAAGCAGCTGTATGAAAACGAAAGCAGCAAAAGGAAAAGAATTTTGAAACAACAAAGTTATGCAGAAGCAACATGCTCAAAAGACAAACAGTTATCTCAAGCTCAACAATTCCTGATTCAAGTGACGATTCAACAGTTAGTACTGAAGCTAGTCATGATTATGTTCCACAAAAGTGGCTCATAAAAAAACAGATCCCTCTGAAATGGAGCCTCCTTCAAACAAAAAGTTGAAGAAAGTTGTAACTCCTGAATCAGCAGTAGTGCTTGACTGGACAAAAACAAGTGACAGAAACGCCACTTTTGTCATTGCTGAAACTCTCAAATCTGCTTATCGCAGTTTTGATGAAGTGGCTCTTAATCGACAAACTGTACGTCGTAAACGAATGCAATTCAGACAATCTTTAGCTAACAAATTTAAAAGAATCTTTCAAGGTTGATGTTCTACTAACAGTTCATTGGGATGGCAAAATGATGTCCAATATAATTGCAACCGGAATCGATGAAAACATGGCTACGTCAGATTGTGATGCAGTAGAAGATTGCGGAGTAACAGATAACATCAAATCTCTTTGCTTTGACACTACCAGTAGCAATACAGGTTTAAAGAAAGGAGCATGTACTTTGATTGAGCAAAAGTTTGTCGCCCTTTGCTTTATTTAGCATGCCGTCACCATACAATGGAAATCTTATTGGAATGCATGATCAGCAATTGCCTTGGATCATCCTCTGGGCCGGAAATTAAGTTATTTCAGAGATTTAAAGCCGAGTGGGAGATCATAAATCAAGAAGAATATACAACATTGAATTTAGAGCTGGAACCAGAAACTAAACATGACATTGTTTCATTTTGCTCATCTCAACTTCATGAATACCAACCAGGAGATGACTACAAAGAATTTTTACGATTAGCCATGATCACATTGGGAGCGATGCCAAAACTACAAAGTGACAATCAAACCTACCACTTCATTGCCCCTGGAGCAACCCATCGAGCAGAGTGGATGGCAAAGGCGATTTATTCGCTGAAGATAGGATTGTATAGAGAGCAGTTTAAGTTAATTTCGAAGAAAAAAATCTGTGCTGGAAAGCACAAATCAATTTGTGATTAAGTGCTGTATTAAACCTTGATTTTTGAGTCGCACTGCTGCTTGAGCCACTCGAGTTGACCTTGCATTACTCAAAATGCTTGCCGCGGAAGAATGCTACCATCACGTCCTTCGTAAACTGATCAATCATAATTGGTACTTAAGTGAAGAGCTCATTGCTTTATCGCTGTTTGATCCTGAGGCATCTCTTTCTCAAAAACGAAAGTAATTAATGCAATGCAAGCTAATGTGGTCTGAAATGAACCTCTCAAAAAATGTAATTTGGATTTGGTAAATGATTTGGAAAACTTGGAATTGCACAATTTTGCTACCAGTAATACTTGACAATTTTTTACCATACTTGATATTAATTATTCTATTTTGGCACGTGACCCTGGACTAGGGCAACAGTCAAAGAGTTACAATGATGCATTGAAACCTGTGAAATTTTTGAGAATCACTAACGACAATGCTGAACGTGGTGTGGCTCTTATTGGAGAATACAATAAGTTGTACACAAAGAATGAAGACAAGGAGCAGTATTTGCTTCAAGTGGTTCAAGAGCAGAAAAAAGATTACCTTCGAGCAGTAAAAGTCTGCTAAACAGTTGAATTTAAGCCATTGCCTTAGACTACGTTTTTGCAATGTTACTCGCCATTGGCATCCGCAATTCTCAGGCTTGTCCGTGAGAAAGGGATTCCCATGGAAAATGTTCTATGTGATAGGATGGGATGATATGGAACAGCACGCATTGCATTTCCCATGAATGATTATAAATGATAATGAATACCAGAATGATAATGAACTGTGAACTCTTCTGAACTTTAAAGTTAACAAAGTCAATAAATTTTGTCGTTTTGTATCTCTCTTTGTATTTGTAGTTCTATTTAGGACACATTATACTTAAATTTTCATAAATTTATTAACTTTTATTGAATTGTATTTTGATTGGAATCCCATGGGATGGGATGGGATGGGATGGGAAAGGCATGAACTGCTACGAAATGATATGGAACAGAAAAATACGTCCCATGGACAAGCTTGCATGCTTTTTTATTGCTTGTGTTGACAACGAAAACTTTTATGTTGTCACGTAGAAAATGTACTATAGCGTAGATTATGCCAATATCAGTTAACCTGGTGGTACTACACATGATTAGATGTGCTCATTCGATTTGTAAGTGCCATAATTGGCGAAATCGACACTAATTTGTAAGTAAGCGCAATGCTTGATATTTTGAGGCAACAGTGCCACCAAGCGTTTTGGCCTAAAATCAATCAATGCTTCCCTATTTCTTGAGAAAACAAAAACATTTCTTTTTCTGGTTTATTTACAACTTTGGGTTTTGTTTAGCAATAACTTAAAGCAAGCTATATTATGAAAACATCGTAAAAAACGAAAAGCATTCAAGCTAAAATATAGATCATATTTTGGGGGTTGGTAGCAACTCCTAACTATTGATGATTTTCAAAAAAATTTTTTCCTGCTAATTTTTTTGACTCATCAGACAGTTTTGAGCACTGGCAGTACAAATTTTTGAAAAAAAATTTTCAAGTCACTTTGGGACTACCCTAATACACTCGTACGACCGCGATTTTACGCAAGTTAGCTTACCAGGCCTGGACTTTTAAGCAAATTAAGGTCGGTACTAGATTTCTTTTCATTTGAATTCTTAAATATATTTAAACATGAAAACGCTAATTAAAATACAATAGCAGTGACAAAATATTTTGAAGATACTTTATCATAAAATTTTTAAATAAATTTCGATTTTTTAGAGTTGATACAAAAATCAAAGGGACATAAAAATATGTTTAAAGTCTAAACCAACAAATGATTAGTTGAACAATAGAATTTTTAACTGTGGAACGAAAACTTGTAAAATTACAGTTTTTCTACAAAACGTTCTCAAAAATTTTCCAAAAAGTTTGATCAATACAAAAAGATATTCAAATGGGGAACCTCTTACAAAATTCCCACCAAAGCAAAAACAATAAATTAGCATTTGGTTGCGAAATAGGAGCTAAAAAAGAGGAACAAAACTTGTGAGAAGTAATGACCTACCACAAAAACTTCTTTGCCCAAGAGCAAAAAAAATGAAACCGAAACGTATCCAAAAAAGAACTTAAAAATGGAATAAACTACTAGTTATTTGCGGAACAGAAAAAAATTAGTAAGTTGAGTTTGCTTGCGAAACCGATAATTAGAGAGAACTAAACTTGCATAAAATAATTATCTTTGGAAAATATTTGCCGGCTTAAGAACGTGAAAGAAGTGGAACCAAAACGAATCAAAGGAACTAGTACAATTATGGAACAATACATGAGGAACAGATACATCAGGAATATATCTGGAACAGATACATCAGAGCAAACCTGCCAGTTGGTCGAGCGGTAACGCGTTCGTCTCTGGAGCGGAAGGTCTGAGGTTCAATCCTCGGGCCGGTCAAATCTGACACAGTGTTGCCAACGGCTCGCCACCGTTGTGACATTTCTTCAAAAGAAGCTGTTTTGCCTTGGCGCAATTACGCGGAGATGGGCCCCGCAAACTCGTTACACGCTTCGGCGTATTACAGCGAGTATAATGAAAGATTTGATTTGATACATCAGAGCAGGTTAATAATAGCAGTTTCCTGCAATTATTGCAAACGAAAAAATACTTTTTAAGTTTTAAGTGGGGATTATGACATCATTGTCATTTAGTATTAGCGCATCAATATTTTTTAAAAGCAGGACACTTGGACAGCGTTGTTTCAAGCTTTTAGCTCTCATCAGGAGCCTTCAGCATAATATCTAAACCAAAAGTATTCCCCAGCCACCCCTCGGCCAAACTGGACAAACCTTAATGGCTTGCACAGTGGCAGCGGCTTAAACTGCCAGTAGAAATCATTCTGACTTTCAGGGAGTCAGCCACGAAGGACTTCAAGCTTTTTCAATTGTTTGCTAAGTGTGTTTATCATTATTAGTATCAGGGTTCTACAAATTTGCAAATATGCTGTTGCCTATATCGGGATGGCCGACAAAACGACAACACTTGAACATACATAAAATCTTTAAAAAATATTAAAGCTAGGGCTCTGTTTATAAAGTAAAAGAACAATAAGGAACAAAAAATTTTTATAAAACATTGTGGATACGAAAAAAAGCTCCGAAACTACTGAGTAAAATTTGATAAATTACAGAAATTTCAAATAAACCGCTGGGACATTCCTTTTTTGGTAAAAAAGTAGAAACAAATCCGAAACAATAACTTTTTAAACTATAATGGTTATGAACAGTACTTAAATTGTAAAATTTTGCATGGGGGGACGCTTTTGCAGCCTTGACCAAACGCATTTGGCCTGCGAAAGTACTTTAGTAAAGATTACGTAATTCCGTCACCGAAATTGAATGAACAACAAAAAAAAGGTCTTCGCCGAAAATTGAAGTGTGTGTGTTTTGTCAAAATTAGGTGAAGATAGGCGCGTAGCCAGAAATTCGCAACGAGGGGGGCTATGGTGGGGATCTGGGGGCTACGCTCTGGGCTAAGGTCTGGGGGCTACACATTTCACCAACAGCTGCTGGAGGCAATTGGGGGTCTGGGGGCGAAGTCCCCAGCCGCTGGAGGCGGAGGCACCAGCGCTCGAAAATTTTGCTTTTTTTCACAAATATAACTTAATTTTAGGGCTATTTTAATAAAAAATAATACTTTTAAAACGTGGCATAGAAATTGGCAGCGCAAACAGGATTAAACTAATTGCATTAATGGCCTATGCGAAAGTGGCTAATGATAACATGGTAGTTCTCTTGTTTACACGGTGGTAAATCATAAAATTCTATTATTCAGTAAAACTCAAACGGAGTAATCTATTCCGTCATATTTTATAGAGAAAAATAATTTGGGGGGGCTAATGGAAAGATATTTGAGAGAAGTGATTGTTAAGTAACTAATACTAAATAGCCCCCCTACCCCCCCTTATTTCTGAGTTTATAATATATCTGTTGATGAAATCTATGTTTGGCCTTTTTACTCAGCGATCAAATCTGATTGCTTAGTTTTGGGCATTTTTTAAAATTTTTATTGATTTGTGACTTTCATTTTCGACAAATTAGCCGTATATGTTTATATAGTTTAATTAAGTGTTATATGTTTAATTAGCCGTATTATACGTCCCTCCCCCTGCATATATGTTTCAAAAAATGCTTTAAATCACTTTTTAGTCCATTCCAGCGCAAAAAAACAGTCTCAGAAGAGCTAAAAACGTGGTATTTTTCTTATTCTGCATTTTGGTTGACAGGCCAATGATGGGGGCTATAGCCCCCCTGGCTACGCTACTGGGTGAAGACCAAAAAAAATGTCTTCGCCGGAAATTGAAGTGTTTGTTTGTCAAATTTAGGTGCAGAAGTAGGTCTTTTTCGTCTGATCATCCAGCGCTCAAATCTCGATGGGGGGACACCTAAATCTTG
Organism: Trididemnum nubilum; assembly: GCA_963965965.1. Lineage (NCBI taxonomy): Eukaryota > Metazoa > Chordata > Ascidiacea > Aplousobranchia > Didemnidae > Trididemnum > Trididemnum nubilum. Next base: position 11,302,510 of record OZ014488.1, on the reverse strand, counting down.
ATGGGGGGACGCTAAATCTCGATGGGGGGACGCTAACTCTTGATGGGGGGACGCGTCCCTCTACAATTTAAGTACTGGTTATGAAACAAATTCTCGAAAATACTGAATAATATTTGATCAATGAGAGAAATATTTCAAATGGGAAATTGCAGAAAAAAATTCACAAACATAATAAATTAACGTTAGGGAGAATTCAACACGCGAATAAAAACTTAAAAGAAAAGAATCAAAATTTTAAAAAAATAATCACTTTTTGCAAAATTTACTGTTTAAATGCATCAAAAAAAAAATACGGAAAGGAATTTTAGTAACTTATATATAAAGTAAAAGGCATTTAATATTTTACTGCAATTGGAATGAAGCGACTAAAATTCATTTAGGTAGCAGTTTTCTATGAAGGGTGCAAGATTTCTTCTGAGAGTTGCGAGGCTATAGGGGGTGCTAATTTTTTAAAATATTCTGCAGAAAAGAACCAGCGCTTTTTACAAGTCGTCTCCATAAACTTTTATCACAAAAACAGGCCCAGAAGAAAACCGTCAAAGACCGCTTGTTGTTGTTCATCCACTTTTAGCGCGAAATCACGCCCAAAATTGTCAAAAACTTCTAACTTAGTTTTCATGTATTTTCGCTCCAAAAGTAAGCTTAAAAGACGTCCGAGTTCTTTTTTGTCTCCATTCTAGTTTGAGCAAGGAGGATGCGAAAACTAGGTGATTCAAATCGTGACAATAAACAAAGTTAAAAATCAAAAAGAAGTGTAGTGACGTCATGGTCGTCATTGTTAAATGTAATATTAGTAGCTAAATTTACTGTTAGGATCAATGAAGGCGTTTAAAAAAATGATGAGATGCATTTATTGACTTCTGTAGATTTGCTTCATAATGTCTTAAGAGAAATATTAACATTATCATCTGAAATGGTATTTACCAGAGGTGGAGTCCTCGAGGACGTCCTTGGCCTCGAGGACACATTTTGAAGTCCTTGGCCTTGGCCTCAAAGGTCAAGTCCTTGGCCTCGAGGCCTCAAGTCCTCGAAAATTGGCCTGTCCTCGGCTGGAGGACAGCACTATTTTTTGAATTGTTAAAATTTTGTGAAGCGGTTAAAAAATTTTTTGGAAAACGTTTTTTTGTGGAGATCGCTTGATAAATTTTTGTGAAGACCTTTTTTTTTTTTTTTTTGGAGATCGCCTAAAAAATTTTTGTGAAGACCTTCTTTTTTTTTTTTTTGGAGAGCACTTGCGCTTGTGTCCTTGGTCCTTGGCCTTGGCCTCGAGCATTCCTGTCCTTGGCCTCGAGAGTGTCTGTCCTCGGAAAGGCTGTCCTTGGCCTTGGATTTTTTTTGTGTCCTTGGCCTCGAGTCTTGTGTTGTCGACTCCACCTCTGGTGTTGACTCCATTCTTTTTGACCCATCGATTGCAGAGATATTCTACTTTAAACTAGAGATGGCGCGGATAACAAAAAATGCATCCGCATGCTGCGCTGCGTCCGCAAACTTTGTCCGCATGCTGCACCGCGCCGCATCGTAAGTTAAATATCTTTTAAATTTTCACTAACATCAGGAAAAAATTATCTCTCTAGCTTATGACATATAAAAAAATTGATTTTTGAGGTAATATTTTGGAGAGTTTTCAAAAGAGTTGCTCTCTCAAATCATGTCAAAATATTTGTTTTTTGAATATCTGCCGGTATAAAAAAAAGTAATGCCCTAGCTTGAGTTGTTCAAAAAGCTAATTTCTGGGGAGTCCATTTGGGGGCTCCTGAGGGGTGTTGGTACCTCCATACTATGTCAAACTATTTGTTGCTTAAATATCTACCAATAAAAACAAAAAACTATCACCCTAGCTTGAGCAATTAAAAAAATTAGTGTTTTAGGGCCCCATTTTGGGGGGGTTCTGGGGAGAAGCCTCAAAAAAATTCAGAAGACAAAATAGCATTTGCAGCCCAACAAATTTACACAAAAATTAGATATAGATGTTGTGTGGTTTAGGAGAAGAAGAGTGCACAAAATTTAGAAAGCAAAAAATGAAAAAAGAAAAAAAAAACTCAATGCGGCTAAAAGTGTAGGCAGAAATGACAGAGTATCTTACGAGTTTACGACATATAACCATGTGAAATATTTTTTGCCGTAGTCAAGCCGTTTTTGAATAAGACCGCTTTTTATACCAAACTTTTGAAGTAGTTTTCAGGTCCTAAACCTGAAGTTACGGGACTCTTTGCCTTGAAATTTGGCACGCACAAATAACTTATGAATCTCAAACTGCTGTCAAAATTTCATGCAGCTAGACCAAACCATTCTCGAGTTATAAGTAAAAGTCTGACACTTTGCACTCGTTAATTTTGAAAATGGCCGAGTAAAAACTAAAAAACATGCGACGTGAGATCAGCGTTTCAATTATAGGCTTTCAGGTTTAATTTGCCTTGTGTGTGCTTGCTATCAGTTTTTCTGCACCATGTTTTGGCAATCAAAAACAATCCACTCAGTACCAGTCTACCTGATGATTTCATGCAACTACTGTACTAATCCTGAACCAGTAGCTCAAATAATGAAATATAAGGTATCACGTGCTCTGCATGCTGTCACAAGCTTCTACACTTGTATGAAACTACCCTATTAATACCTTTGCCGTTTACATGTGTGTTGGATTGTGGAATAAATTTTGCTAGCCTACTACGTATATGAGATAGGCTCCAGACATAGGACCGAAAGCCTAATTCTTGATGCCATGACTTGTTGACGAATAGGCTACACTGAACTAACTCTTTCACTCTGAAATGCAAGCGCATGTGTAGTAGAAACTGTTGTCTAGCCTTGGGCTTGTACCAATACCGTAGGCATAAGCCTACTGCGTACAGGGAGGGTGTGTCGCTAGGCTTTGTTTTGTGCCTCTACTCTGATGATTGTTTCCAACAAATCTGTTTCTTCTACTTTTGTCTGCCTTTGTTTCATATTCTCACCGACAGGGGTGCCGAAACCCAGGGGGGTGGGGAAATATATTTCCCCAATTTGACTGTATCTCCTCCAATAATTTGAGTATAGTCTGCACCTGCATCCCCCAATAATTTGACTTTGGTGTGCATTTGAGCGCAGGTTCCCCACTAGAATTTGGGGAACAAAGTTTTCTTTCTTTAGGTGAAGACCTTTTTTTTGGTCTTCACTTAATTTGCTCACCTGAAAGAAATCGTGGTCAAGGTTCATCCCCCCAAAGTTGAAAATAGGGCAAAATTGGGGTAAAATTGCAAGTTATCCCCCCCAATGCTCAACGAAGATCGGCACCCCTGCTCACCCAACGTCCTAAACCTTTCCTAGTCTAACCTACTAAAACCCAAATCTTTTTGTTGGTGTCAAAAAAAAAACACGTTCAGCCGATCAAAACTAAGTTTCTTGTTGCCAAAATAGCCGATTCTAGGATGCTCCGAATTCTGAAAAAATAAACTTGATCTGAAGGCACCTTTTTCTGTTTTAGTAGCATACATTGTCTTCAATTCATACCGTATGATAATAGTTACATCCTGACTAACCATTATTGTTCATAAAGAGAAAATCACCAACAATAATTGTAAAAAAATGTAAAAAAATTTTAGTACGCGGCGCTGCGCTGATGCTGTGACGTAATGCAAATTTTAGTTGCCACGCTGCGCGGCGCGGTGCACCAACAACAACGCGGGGCCGCGTACGCTGCGCTGTTGCCATCTCTACTTTAAACACGACGTCGGTGCCGCTTCGGTAATGTTTTAAATTTTTATAGTTTTTACTGGCAACTCTTTCGTTGATAAGCATTAGCGTCTTAGCGACGCTTCTCTGTTCTATCCTAAAGTAACGATTAGGCTACTGCATTGGGTCGTTTCGCTGCGCACTAATCAGTTTGATCTTGTCAGCAGAATAGATCCGAGCTGGAAAAATGAGTAGACTGTATGATAGCCTAGGTAACAAACGTCTAAGAACAAGCGAAAGTTAGGCTAGTAGAGTTATTAGAGTAAACTAGTAGGCCATTATTTTCAACTTAGATGGAAAAGTTTATCGAAGGATCGCAAAATACCGTAAGCAAATACAATAGGCCCACTGAAGTATTGGTAGTCTTAAGAGTTTGTTCTGTATAGCCTTGTAATAAAAACCTTATTGCTAGACTAGGCTAGGATTTAGACTGCAATGTATCTGCTAGCATGATTTTTACTAAATTCGCTAGGCTACGGAAAAGTTTACTTTTTTTACCAGCTCAGTTGTGTTGAGCTGACAAGATCAAACTGATTAGTGCGCAGCGAAACGACCCAATGCAGTAGCCTAATCGTTGCTTTAGGTTAGAACTAGGAAGGTGTCGCTAAGACGCTAATGCTTATCAACGACAGAGTTGCCAGTAAAAACTATTAAAAATTATAACATTCAGTAGAGTCACCAGAGGTGGAGTCCTCTAGGACACATTTTGAAGTCCTTGGCCTTGGCTTCGAAGCCTCAAGTCCTCGAAAATTGTCCTGTCCTCGGCTCGAGGACAGCACTATTTATTGAACAGTTATTTCACCAATGACAAAAATGTGACAAAAAAGCCTACAGTTTCTTTAGTTTCAGTTTGTATTTAGCATTTTTCGCTTACAACAGTATAACTAACAATAATATTGAAGACCAGGGGCTCCGGGTCCCCCTCAATTCAATTTTTGCCAGCCAATGTAAACGTATCACCCGAAGAAAAAGGAGAGTTGTTGTCCTAAAAGTTGTTATCTCAGGCTCACATCTAGCCTTTTTGTAAACGTAATGCATTAATCAGGGCCGGATTAACCATAATATGTCGCAGTAACAGCAATAGCGTAGCCATGGGGGGGCGGGGGTTATAGCCCAGACTATAGCTATAGTCGATGACAGTAATGACATTACTGTAATGACAAAAATGCCCGAAATTAACAATCAAATTTGATCGCTAATATAAAAACGCCAAACATAGGTTTTATCAACAAATATATCATAAACTCAGGAATAAGGGGAGGAGGGGGGCTATTCAGTGTTAGTTAATTACCAATCACTTCTCTCAAATATCTTTCCATTAGCCCCCCTCCCCCCAATTATTTTTCTTTATAACATATAGACGAAATAGATTACTCCGTGTGAGTTTTAGTGAGTAATAGGATTTTATGATTTACCAGCATGTAAACAAGAGAACCGCAATGTTATCATTAGCCACTTCCCATATAGGCCATTAATGCAACCAGTTGAATCATGTTGCGTTGCCAATTTCCATGCCACGTTTTAAAAGTATTATTTATTATTAAAATAGCTCTAAAATTAAGTTATTTTTGCAAAAAAATGCAAAAATTTCAAGCGCTGGAGGCTCCGCCCCCAGACCCCCAAAAACAGCCCCCACATTGCGAATTTCTGGCTACGTGCCTGAGTACCAGCTAGGGGCTCCGAGCTAAAATCGTAAGAGTTTTTTTGGTCTTCACCTATATTTGGCAGAAAATTGTTGCAAAAATCTCCAAAGTGCCAGGGGCCTAGCGCGAAGTAAATCCGGCCCGGCAATAACATGGTTAGTTGACGTAACCATCTATTTTACTATTTTTCAACAACAATATAGTAATTCACCTCCAACCTCGCCGGTTTTTATGCACAAAATACATAAAAAAAAAATAAGCCATGGCAAATGTTGATTGAACAAATCATCGAACTTCAATTGAGGGGGCCTGGGCCCCCTGGCCGAACATGTACTCCTATAACTAGTTATTGTCATGACAAAACAAAAATCTCTAAGGAAAATCTTTAAGTGGATTATTATTTACTGCGAAAATGTTGCAAGAGACAATGCACCTTACTTCCCCCTACCTGGACCAGATCACTTACAATTAAATTTAACTCCAAAATGAAAGATGTTAAACGTGTTTTGGATTTAAATTGCAAGTAAAAGGAGTATTAAACAATTTGATTTTTTCAATTGGTTTTCAAATGTCAAAAATCTAGTGCTTTCAAATGGCTCTAAACACTTGCGAAATGTGATTCAATGGCACTAAAATAGCTTTTTTTTCCAAAAAATTACAAAAAATTGCCAAGCGTTCCAGACTCCCAAAGCCTCCGGCGCTGGTGGACATGCCTCTAGACTCCCCGCCTGTGATACCTTTGAGTTACACTAGCTTTCTCCACTCTTTCACAAAGTTAAATATTTGCGTTTTTAAACTATTAGTTTAAGCCCTCTTCCTTCGCAAAATCCTGGTTACGTGCCAACAGGCAACGATTTCATATCTTCCATGCTACGATATCTTTGTCCCACAAAAACTTCCTCTTTGGAAAAAATTTGATGACGTCATTTCATGTGATTTGTGGTTTAGGCCTTTCCCAATCAAAAATTCTGGTTACGCCAATGAATTGGAGATCGCCTGAAAAAGATTTTTGAAGACTTTTTTTTGGAGAATACTTGCGCCTGTGTCCTTGGTTTTTGGCCTTGGCCTCGAGCATTGCTGTCCTTGGCCTCGAGAGGTTCTGTCCTCGGAAAGGCTGTCCTTGGCCTCGGCCTGGTATTTTTTTGTGTCCTTGGCCTTGGCCTCGAGCCTTGTGTCCTCGACTTCATTTCTGAGAGTCACCGACGTCGTGTTTGAAGTAGAATCTCTCTGCAAAGGATGGGTCAAAAAGGATGGAGTCAACGCTAATCTAGTCTTATGCGATTGGCCTAACTATAGATACCCCCATTAATTTTGCCTTTAGTCTTCGTTTAAGCTAAGCCAGCGAAAAACTTTAGTTTATGGTCATTACACGTCGTGATAGTTACAAAAACAGATGCCAAAATATTTCGAAACTTATGTTCAAAGCGTAACTCATGACGAAACAGTTAACTTTTATCGAAACACGAATTATTTTTAACGATAACGATTTTTTTATTTCATTAAAAACACTCAACTGGATAAAATAGCAAATCGAATGCTTACAAAATTCTTGAGGCAATTTCCTTTTGAGAGGCCGCGAAAAACCTAAAATCCCATTTTGCAAAGACTGGCAAGGTCGTCGAGTCTGCAGGCTCTCATAATTAAACTAGCACTACAAAAATAATTTCAATTTAACGTAGATTCCTATGACAAATGATGACAGTAATGACGCAGCAATCACAAATAATCAAAAAAATTTTTCGATTCTGTGATGCGATAATGGATGTAGATATTTTTGCGTGTTTCGATGCGATATTTGCAGTAGCGTAGCCAGGGGGGGGGCGGGGGGGGGGCTATAGCCCCCCCCATTGGCCTGCCGACCAAAATGCAGAATAAGGAAAATACCACGGTTTTAGCACTTCTAAGACTTTCTTTTGCACTGGATTAGACTAAAAAATGATTTAAAGAATAGTTTGAAACGTTTATTTGGGGGAGGGGGCTAATGGACTGCTGACGAAAATGCAGAATAAGGAAAATACCACGTTTTTAGCACTTCTAAGACTGTCTTTTGCACTGGATTAGACTAAAAAATGCTATAAAGCATAGTTTGAAACGTTTATATAGGGGGGGGGGGCTAATAGACTGCCGATCAAAATGCAGAATAAGGAAAATACCACTTTTTTAGCCAGTAGCGTAGCTAGAGGGGGGGGCGCGGGGCTATAGCCTAGCCCCCCCCCCCCCATTGACATGTCGACCAAAATGCAGAATGGGAAAAACACTACATTTTTAACACTTTTGAGATTGTTTTATGCACTGGAGTGGACTAAATAGTGATTTAAAACATTTTTTGAAACATATGTTCAGGGGGGGGGGGCTAATTTGTCAAAAATAAAACCAACAAATAAATAAAAACTTAGAAAAATGGTAAGAAATAATCAATCAAATTTGATCGTAAGTGTAAAAATGCTAAACATAGGTGTCATCAACAAATATACTATAAACTAAGAAATAGGGGGGGGGGGAGGCTATTCAGTATTTGTTAATTACCAATCATTTCTCTCAAATCTCTTTTCATTAGCCCCCCCAACTATTTTTCTCTATAAACTGTATACGAAATAGATTACTCCGTGTGAGTTTTATTGAACTATTCGATTTTATAATTTGCCAGCATCTAAACAAGAGAACTAACATTTTATCATTAGCCACCTCCCAAATAGCCCATTTATGCCACCAGTTTAATCTTGTTTGCACTGTCAATTTCTAAGCCACGTTTTAAATTTATTATTTTTTAATCAAAATAGCCCTAAAATGAAGTTATTTTTGCAAAAAAAATGCAAAATTTTTGAGCGCTGGGGGCTCCGCTTCCACACCCCCGTGCCTCCGGTGGCTGGGGGCTTTGCCCCCAAACCCCCAGCCTCCGGCGGCTGGGGGCTTTGCCCCCAGACCCCCATTGGCCTCCGGCGGATGGGGGCTCCGCCCCCAGATCCCCAAAACAGCCCCCCCATTGCGAATTTCTGGCTACGCGCCTGGATATTTGATGTGACAATTTTTTTGTTTTCGAAAAAAAATCGTTTGATGCGAAGTGATTGCCATACCCGAAGAAAAGCAAATCATTCTCTTTGAAAGTTTCCGATTTTTTATGCTAATTTGCGTAATCGCTTTGATTTTTGGTAAATTAATCGTTAATGAGGTTGCTAAATCAGGCGCGTCACCAGCGGGGGGTGGCAGGGGGGCAATGCCCCCCGATTTTCGTTTTTGCCTCCCCGATTAATTTCTTGCCCCCCACGGTATTTTTTTGGGAGGAAAAAGTTGCTTTTTTTTGCCGGAAAAAACGTTGAAATTTGTGATTTCCGTCAGAAAAAGCCTTCAGATTTCGGCGAAGACCCTTTTTTTTTTTTTTTTTCTTTGGAGATCACCTGGTTTTGGCCGGAAAATTTACGATTTCGGCCAGAAAAAGCCTTCGGATTTCGGTGAAGACCTTTTTTTTTGGAGATCACCTGCTTTTGGCCGGAAAAAAACGTTGAAATTTCGGCCAGAAAAAGCCTTCGGAAATCGGCGAAAACCTTTGCCCCACCGATTTTAATTTTGCCCCCCCAATCTCGCGAAGCTGGCGACGCCCCTGTGCAAATTGCGAGCTCTTATAAAAGTTTCCATTATGCCGATTGTTACGTCACAAAGTAATTGTAATGTGAAAAAGATGACAATCAAACTACTTCATATCTATTGATCTTCGTCAAGTTCTAGAAACCCATTCTGTTGTTTGCTTGTTTTATCTGAATTGAAAATGAATGTATTTTCCTCGAAAGAAAACAATGGACTGCAAGCAAGCTGTTGTAACAGTAGCAACGACAGCAGTATTGCAATCACAAAAAAGCTTAGCTACACCAGCTTTCCGGTAAAATTATTCCGACTGGTCACTGAGGAGAGGTACAGTTCTTTATGGTGGGATGGTTGTGGCAGTCATTTTGCTGTGAATGTTCCAAAATTTGAACTAGAAATCCTCAGAAGTGAAAGTATTCCGGAAGAAGACCGTTTCAAAACCATAACTTTTACCAGTTTTATTCGGCAACTGAATTTGTATGGATTTCGGAAAGTAAGTTGGTTGGCTTGGCTATCACATAAGCTCAATAGATTTAGGCTAAGCATACGGTAGAATTATTGTAACCGTCTGAGTGCTTATTGCAGATTACATTAACGTAATTTACAAAAGTAGGCTAATGTAATTATTTCTAGTCTACGTCGGTAAGTTACGGGTATCAGATTTACTAACGGTGAACCCTAACGACAAAAAATAAGAAAGACGAAATAAGAAACTCAAAATTGATGCGAAGACTGAAGTCATAATATAGCCTATTAATAAAATTGCCTACTAATCGGCAGCGAGACCGAGAGGGTTATGGAGTCATTTTTACTTCGACCCTGATTGCACTAGCGTAGGCGGGGGGGCTATAACCCCCCTCCCAATGGCCTGTCAAACGAAATGCAGAATAAGAAAAATACCACGTTTTTAGCTCTTTTGAGACTGTTTTTTGCGCTGGAATGGACTAAAAAGTGATTTAAAGCATCTTTTGAAACATATATTCAGGGGATGGGCTAATTGTCAAAAATGAAAGTCACAAATCAATAAAAACTTTAAAAAATGCCCCAAAAAAGCAATCAAATTTGATCGCTAGTGTAAAACTCCAAACATAGGTTTTTTCTACAAATATAATATAAACTTAGGAATAAGGGGAGGAGGGGGGCTATTCAGTGTTAGTTAATTGCCAATCACTTCTCTCAAATATCTTTCCATTAGCCCCCCTCCCCCCAATTATTTTTCTTTATAACATATAGACGAAATAGATTACTCCGTGTGAGTTTTAGTGAGTAATAGGATTTTATGATTTACCAGCATGTAAACAAGAGAACCGCAATGTTATCATTAGCCACTTCCCATATAGGCCATTAATGCAACCAGTTGAATCATGTTGCGTTGCCAATTTCCATGCCACGTTTTAAAAGTATTATTTATTATTAAAATAGCTCTAAAATTAAGTTATTTTTGCAAAAAAATGCAAAAATTTCAAGCGCTGGGGGCTCTTCCCCCAAACCCCCGTGCCTCCAGCGGCTGGAGGCTTCGCCCCCAGACCCCCATTGGCCTCCGGTGGCTGGGGGCTCCACCCCCAGACCCTCAAAACAGCCCCCCTATTTCGAATTTCTGGCTACGTGCCTGCCTGATTGCATGATCTTGGTTCAACCCCCCCCCCTGGCACAAGCGTAGCCAGGATGGGGACCCGAGCCCCCCACCCAATTGAAATGCCATCAATGATGAAAATGTGACAACAAAGCTTATTGTTTCTTCAGATCCTTCAAACATTTTCGCATACAGTACACGCGCTCAACGGTAATTAGCAAGAGGAAGTGTCTATTTAGCCACTATAGTGGCAAAATTGTATTTTCCCTCGTTTGGGTTAGGGTTAGTGGTATTTTGGCACTGGTGGGAGAATAGGTTTTGGGCTATTTTGCTACCAGTGCCTAAATAGCACGGTGGTATTGGCAAAATAGCCACAGCCTTAGCAATAATATTAGTATTAACAACCAGAGGGCCCGGGCCCACTTTTGCCAACCAATTTAAGTGTATTTACCCCGAAGAAATTAAGGGTTTTTGTCGTAAAAGTTGCAACCTTGGGACCTCATCTAACTTTTTTATGAATACAATGCAATAACCAGGGCGGGATTTACAATATGGCACAGTGCCAGGCCCCCTGCACGTAGATGGTGGGCCTAATACTGTTTTTGGTCTTCTATATTTGATAGAAAAATGCAGCAAAAATCCGTAAAGCGCCAGGGGTCCCGTGGAATGTAAATCCGGCCTGGGTAATAACATGAATAGTAGACCTAACTAATAACCATCTATTGTACCAATTAAGTTTCAATAACAATTCGCGTCCACATCGCCAGTTTTTTCGCAACAAAATACTTTTGAGAAAAAATTAGCCAGGAGAAAATGCTCAGTGAATAATTTATTAAATTTGAATAGCGGGGGCCTTGGCCCTCTGATGGCACATGTACTCTTACAACTGGATATTTTCATGACAAAGCAAAAATTTATAAGGTAAATCTTCGAGTGCATTATTATTTACTGCCTAAAATATTACAGGAGGCAATGTACCTCACTTCACCCTACCTTGGCCAAATCGATACAAAATTTAACTCCAAAATGCAAGATTTTAAACTAGTTTTGGACTTAAATACCAAGTAAAAGGAGAATTGAACAATTTAATTTTTTCAATTGACTTTCAAATTTTAAAAATCTAGGCTTTCTGATTGGCTCTAAAAGCGTGCGAAACGTGATCCAATGGCATTAAAATACCTTTTTTTTTTTCAAAAAAAAATACAAAAAATTGCTCAGCGGTTGGGGGCTTCAGAGTTGTAAACTGGCCCAATAATTCAGGCCCAAACTCGGCCCGAGCCCGAAAACTAATTTAAAGTCCAAATCATGCCCCGCAAAAAAACGAAAGTGAAGTTAGGTCTGAAAAACGTAAGCGTTATTGCCAAGTTATTTTGATTATATTTTTGTGCACCTAAGACAAAAAGCGCGTCTCAGGCCCGAATTAAGCTCGAAATTTTGTAAAGTTTAGGCCCGAACCCGGCCCGGCCCGACTTACAACTCTAAGGGGCTTCGCCCGCAGACCCCAATCTTTGATACGCTTGAGTTACACTAGTTTGCTCACCACGTCTCCCAATTTGGATATTTTCACTTTTCAATATTTGCTTCAGGTCTTGTTGCAAAATTGTGGTTACGTGCCAAACCAGGCCTCGGCTTCTAATCTTCCATTTTACGATATCTTTGTCTCATAAAAAGTTCCTCTTTCGAAAATTTCTGATGACGCCATTGCATGTGGTTTGCCCCCCTCCCCCAATCAAAAAGCCTGGCTACGCTTTTGCTTCCTAGTCATGTTTTTGCGTCCTTGGATAAGACGCTTTATCTCTGCTTGGTGGCTGCAAACAAGCAGCGAATTCAATCGATAAGAATTAGAACAAACCCACAAGAAAATTGGATCACTGGAGACTTCCAAAAAAGTGCGAATTTCTCCTAGCACAAAGTAGTTAGCGCATTTAAAAGTTTTGCGAAACATTCAACAGTTAGCTCCTGACGCTGTCGCGTGACAGAATGATAAATATGCAACAAACTAATCAAAACTACAAGCAAAATTAAGCCAAGATAGGGCGATTTACGTAAGTCAATTTGATGATCTAATCTGAGAATAAACAAACGTAATATTAGTTGGCTATAGTGTGCTAGTTATATGTGCCTTGTCAATTGTACCGTACGAGTATGCGCCGCTACAATGAAAAGGACGCATTAAGTTGCAAACTTGTTGATTGGGGCACATTTTTATTCTTTTGTCCTATCACAAACCTTCTCACTTTTCCAGTTCAAACTTGATTTTTTTCAACTTTGGTTTGCTATTTTGTTCGAATATAATAAGCACAGACAATTTGATCGAAGCTTCTTAACCATAAATGCAACAACGCGGTAGGGATCACATTGAATCCAGGCGCTTTGGGCCCGATCTACAGTTTTACACTGGGCGTAAAGTCGTGAGCGTACGAGCATATTCTTTGTTGTTTAAACCAACTGGCAGCTTACAAGCTTGTAAGGCGGTACAAGGGCATATCGATATCGAATTTTTGTTTAAAATAAACTGAAAAGACGCTCATACACTTGCGATTTTACGCCTAGAGTGAACTGGGCCTTATTCCTCATCACTATACGCTTCTGTAGCACATTTCTGAAAGTAAATGCTTATCAAACGAGTGGTTTGCTGTAAAGCTCTACAAGCAGCACTGAACTTTGAACACATCTTCGAGATACTCTTAATTGCAAGGCCAACGAATCTTTGCAATTCTTTATTGCAATTCCAATTGGAATCCTTGAAGCAGCATTTGTGAAACTGATGAATTAACATTATTCATTCTTTCTAAAAAAAGTAAACCGCAAAAATGAGGTGAATCAAAATTAGTATTGAACACAAGGATTAACGAAGACCAATATGCTAATAGACGAAATTTTCTTGTAGCTGATATTTGTACAAAAAATTATGTGTTATTTAAAACCTGTAGATGTCTCAGTGCTTATGGTTTCACCTCCAGATCCCCCTCCCAACTTAATTCAGATTGATTTTTTATAGTTATGCCTCGTTCATTGAAATTCCTACTTCTGCCATTGAATAACAAAGTACTCTATATACCTGTGCAAGAGTACTTGTATAAGCTTGCAAGAGGCTTGCAAGCTAGCAATTGCTAGCTTGTACATGTAGTCTTGTACAGAGGATTAATTTCTTAAGCAAGAAACCAAAAGAGATAGTCGTAAGAAATGTTTTTATAGGTTGCCGTGAACAAGAAACATCATGTAGACCCACGTGATTTGCAGCGATATGCGCACCCGATGTTTCTGCGAGGCCGTGCCGATTTGCTTCGACGTGTCCAGAGACCTCTGGTTTTTCCATACGGACAAGGAATTAGAAGGACTTGCATGATGGATCAAATGGTATCAAGGTGCAGTAACTAGCCTATGTTATAAGGAATGAGGGAAACATTTTTTTTCTATTTTAGACTGATGGTGGTCCTTTATGGTCCAGAAATTGATTTTCTTTTATATTATTTTAACTTGGACCGAATGTTGTTCGTTAAATAAATCTTATTTTAATTCTGATGTGCTGATTGCCGACAACTGTCAGCATAACTTCACATCAGTTAAGGAGAGATTCTTTAAAGAACTTTAAACTTTAATCATGGAGTAAGGGTCGGTGCCCCATCTTATTTTATTTTCGACCAAATTCGCATCAAACTCAGATTGCATAGGGGACATTTTCTTGTTTTGGTACTGATGCACGATCAATATCGTGTAGCATTGATTATCCAGACATGTATTTTCTCATGTCTTCTTTTGTGGCACTTCTTTTATTCTTGTCTCTGTTTCCGTTTTTCCTGTTTTGGTCCTATTCTTTGAAGAAAAAAAAAAAAACAACAACAAACAAACAGAAAACAAAACAGCGCCAGAAAGCAGACGGTAAAAAGGATAATACCTTGATGTAATTTCTACTTTCAAAGAATTTAAACTAAAGTGCAGAATATTTTCTTAGATCAATGAACCCTGAATTCGGCTGCAAGGGAATTAAGCTGTCTCGTACAGGCCCCAAGCCAAAAGAAATCCCTCGATATGGCGACAAGTTCATTCCAATACGAAAAGAACTGCCACAGCGAGGCAAAAATAAGGGAATACGCTCAAGACGTAAGCTTAGTTTGATTTCTTTAAATTGCTTAGTTTGAATTGCGCAAAGCACGACAAAATGTTTTTTAAACTTTACTCCCGTGCAAAGACAGTAAAATTGTTTGCGCCAGTGCTTTTCATTTTATAGGTTCGAACCATACTCTGCTGCTCTTTAATCTCTAATACAAAGCATCCTCATGGCGCTCTAATTGCTTGTCTTCAGGCATGCCTAGACAACTTTTGCTCTAATAAAAATAAGTGATGAAAGTTTCTCAAAGACGCACTGCCAGTTCGGAATCGAACCGGGACTCATTAACCTTTCGCTTTCAATCACAAACGCGACGCTCAATTAACACAGGCTAGAGATGGCGCGGATAACAAAAAATGCATCCGCATGCTGCGCTGTGTCCGCAAACCTTGTCCGCATGCTGCACCGCACCGCATCCAAACACAACTAAGTTCACGCTGCACCGCGCCGCACCGCAAGTCATATATCCTATAATCTCCACTAATATCAGAAAAAAATTAGCTCTCTAGCTTATGACATAATACAAAAATTGATTTTAGGGATACCATTTTGCAGAGTTTTCAGAAGGGTGGTTCTCTCAAACCATGTCAAAATATTTGTCTTGTAAACATCTGCTGATAACAAAAAAAAAAAGCTAATGCCCTAGCTTGAGCCAATTAAAAATTGATTTTTGGGGGTCCATTTGGGGGCCCCTGGAGGGGTGGTACCTCCAATGTATGTCAAAACATTTGTCGCTTGAATATCTACTGATATAAAAAAAAAACTATCGCCCTAGCTTGAGCAATCAAAAAAGTTAATTTTTGCGGCCCCATATTGGGGGGTTTCTGGAGGAGTGGCCGCAAAAACTTTCGGGAGACAAAATTGTGTTTGCAGCTTAACAACTTTACACAAAAATTAGATTTCGATGTGTTGTGGTTCAGGAGAAGAAAAGCACACAAGATTTAAAAAGAAAAAAAAAAGAAAAAGAATAAAAAACTCATCGTGGCCAAAAATGGGTTGGTAGGGATGAAAGGATACCGTGTCTATTTTTTTGCCGTATTTAAGCTGTTTTCGAATAAGACCACTTTTTGCACCAAACTTTCGAGATGGTTTTTGGGTCCTAAAACCGAAGTCACGTGACTCATTGCCTCGAAATTTGGCACAAACTTATAACTTTTTAATCTCAAACTGCTGTTAAAGTTTCATACAGCTAGATCTCACTGTTCTCGAGTTATAAGTAAAAGTCTGAAACTTCGCACTCGTTAACTTCGAAAATGGTCGAGTAAAAACAAAAAAACACGCGACGCAAGGTCAATCGTTCTAATTATACTGCTCTTATCTGCCTTGTGTGTGTTTTCTATCAGTTTTTCTGCGCCGTGTTTTGGCAATCAAAAACAATATCTACCTGTCTACCTTATGATCCATGCAACTACTGTACCAATCCTGAACCAATAGCCCAAATACTGGTATACCACGTGCTCTGCATGCTGTCATAAGCTACTACTGTCATATTTAACTGTCTAACTTGATAAGAACAACTTTGTTGCCTCCCAACGTAAACCTACATATGGGTATTCAACATTGGATAAACTACCGGTAGCTTACTTATCCGTGAACCTGGAACCTTCTAATCATCTGCTACTACCACGTAGGCTATTCTGTCATTGCAACTTTGTGTAACCTAGTCTTCCAACTCTATACCACATACCAGATAGACAACAGACATCTAGGACCGGAAGCCTAATGCTTTATGCCATGACCTGTTGACGATTACTATTGGCTACACTGAACTAACTCTGTCACTTTAAAATGCAAGCGTTGTACCAATACCATAAGCCTACTGCATACAGGGCGGGTATATGGCTTGGCGGGTATAAGTCTTTCGCCAGGCTGGATCACAACAATGGGTATAGACTCCTTTAGAAATAGACCAGAAAGTACATAGCAGAGTTGTAAACGGGCCGACAAGTTCAGGCCCGAACCCTGCCCGAACCCGAAAACTAATTTGAAGCCCAAATCATGCCCGAAAAAACCTGAAAGTTAAGTTAGGTCAGAAAAACTTGGCAATGTTGCCAAGTTATTTTGGTTACATTTTTGTGCACCTAAAACAAAAAGTACGTCTTAGTAGTGTTGTAAAAACACGTTTTTTTTTTGGAAGGCGTTTTTTTACCTTGTTTTTTTTGTTTTTTTTTTTGTCGTTTTTTTTGTTTTATTTGTTTTTTTTATATATATGTGTATTTTTTTGATGATTAAGAAGGCTTAAATGTTTTTTCAAGGTTCGGTTAGGTACTTTGCTTCTTTTGAGCAACATAGACCTAACAGGTGCTTGCTGGAAGAATAATATGCGGAAGTTTTGGTAGTTATGGTGAAAATGGTAACTCTGCTGCTTTCTTACTCACTGACTAATTTATTTCACAGCAATCCGCAGTGGCGTTGTTAAGCATAGTGACAGCCGAGGCGGAATTTTGTGGTGTCACCCTTTATAATGTACAGCGAGCTGCAAAAGGTTTTGTTTTAAAGATAACGGTACTACTTCATTGCTGTAGATAGCAGTTGTTATTTGGCTAGCTCAATAAATTCGCTTTTAAGATTCTATAACTTGGAAGTATGAGCAGCACCGTGGCAGCACACGTTTAGTATAAAGCGCGTTACTAAAATACTGCAATAAAAAGAGGCTGTTTCGGGGGTCTGTAAGCTCCGCCAGAGGCCACTGGTGGTCTAAGGGTAGAGTCCAGAGCACTCGAAAAAAATTTTTCTGTAAAAATAACTTAATTTTGGGCCTATTTTGATAAATATAATTCTTTTAAAACGTGGCATCAGAGAGAATTCCGGGGGTATAGAAATGAGCAAAAACATAGTTAGACTCAGGCGCATAACCAGAAATCTGCAGTAGGGCTGGAGCAGTTTTGGTGGTCTGGGGGCGGAGCCCAGCGCTTAAAAGTTTTGTAGTTTTTTGCAAAAATAACTCAATTTTAGGCCTATTTTGATAAAAATTGATGCTTTTGAAACGTGGCATAAAAATTAGCGGGGCAAAAACGTCATTAAACTGGTTGCACAAATGGGCAATGGCTATGTGGAAAGTGAATAATGGTAAAAATCAATGTTTAATTTATTGAGTGGGTACATTTAAAGCGTTTGATTTTAAAGTTAAAACTTTTGTAAGTAGCCGGCGTTAGTTGAAAGTTATCAGAGTAATTTAAGCAGCTAATATAACTCAACGGGTCTAGAAAGCTATGCTTTTTGTGAAATCTCTTCGTCCATTGTGCCTACTATTGTCTACTTTGCCCGGTTTTTGGCTTTGGTTCACACTATAAATTTGGCCATATCCTAAAATACATAAAATTCTACACCACAGCAATACCATGTTGTAGATGAACACACTAATTACGAATGATAGTTAACACCAGTACTTAAAATGTAGGGGGGACGCGGGGGGATGCGCCCCCCCATCGAGAGTTAGCGTCCCCCCATCTAGATTTAGCGTCCCCCCCCATTGAGATTCAGCGTCCCCCCATCGAGGTTTGAGCGTTGATTGAACAGTCGAAAAAGGGCCTGGCAGCGCAACTTAATATCACAAATTCCGGCCGAATTTAGTCCCAAATTGCGGTGAAAACCTTTTTTTTTTGGTCTTCACTCGATTTCGGGTACGAAAAGACATAATTTCCACTAAAGTACTTTCGCATTCCAAATGCGTTTGGTCAAGGCTGCAAAAGCGTCCTCTCTCACGCAAAATTCTACAGTTTAGGGTACTGGTTAACACCACTATAATTAAAGTCAAAATAGATGCAAATTAAGGCTGGAATAACATTACACTGAGGGCAGTTAAATCATTAGTGTAAACTTAAATGACATATCTACGAAATATAATTTAATGAAAGCAGCTGCTTATGCGTTTTGACTTATAAGCAACCACAGCGCTATGCCGTTAATAACAACACGAATTGCAAGAAATTACCATAAATCCTGCGAGATAGACTTATAAAATTACAAAAGATGTGCTAATTTTGTCACAAATGAAGGAGATACAACTGTTCTATTTCAGCGCCGCCAATAATAACCTCGAATTTGATGATGATTTGATAACCGAAGATAAGTATCACCATCTTTATCATATGATTTTCATGGGTTACTAGACAGCAAGCCGAATTTACGTCACTGAAAAAAGCAAGCAAAAACCGAATTCTTACTAATTAAATTTTTTTTCAGTTTTTGCATGCTTTTGCATCTGCTATTCAATTTTGATGTTACAAAGAATCAACTGATTTAAAGCCTGAAAATACGCCCTACATCTTCAGTGTTTTTGCATGCATTTACATAGCGCCAATGCGCAATTTTGACATCCAGCGGCTTGACTAGCAGTGTGATGACGTCACTTGCAATCCATCAATAAGGAAATATTAGTTTTGATGTCTTTTTTTCAGGCTTTCAATCTGCTAAAGATTTTCACGGTTTTAGGACCGGCTCGCTAAAGGGTGTTACAAAATAACAATCCAATAGTATTTAAAAAATAACAATTAAAACAAAAAAAAACAATGTTTTTTATGAAACCAAAAAAAACTAGCAAAAAAAACGTTTTTTGTTTAAAACAATTACGTTTTTTTTTGTTAACGTCACTACGTCTTAGGCCCGAATTAAGCCCGAAATTTTTGTCAACTTTAAGCTCGAACCCGGCCCGAACCCGACTCGAAAAGCCCGGCCCGACTTACAACTCTGGTACACAGAAGATCAAATATTGAATCTCTGCACCGCAAAATGTCAAAAACATCATAATTAAGAAAAAAATTGGTTATTTAGGAAGAAGCGGAAAATCGTGCAGTAGAAAACAAAGCACTGGTCCCAAAAATGGCTTATTCATGGTTTATTTACTTCCTATAAATTGCCATCCCCAGCCGCTTACAGTCCCGTGGCAGTCTTGTGGACAAGCACCATTTACTCATCCAACTGCAATCCAATTTTCGGGAAGTCCTGCAGTTGTGGCATGCCAAAACAACTGCTGCATACTCCAGCCAGCACATGTGAATTGTTCACAACCAGGTAAAGTTTTGTGCTAGTCTTGTTATGAAAGCAAAATTTCATCGGAAAAATTTTATGTTTTTGTGTCGTTGTTAATTCTAACTCAAACTTTAATGTACTGTAACTTGAATCCTGAACTAGTTCTTTTTATCTCCAAATGTTTCGTTTTTAGTCCCTCCGATTAAAGACTGCTGTAGTGTTCTAAAATCGTTGTTTGGCTTTATTTACGTAAAGCTTTTGACCTTGCATTTTTCTAATGGCGGAGTGCTTATCTTGTTGACGACCAGTTTTCATCAGCTTTTCGCGACAGAAATCTACTGCATATCCCATAAACTTGTGACATTTCAAGATAGCTGTAGACAGAATTGTGCAAAGTGCAAGCTCCACAATTGCGAAAGTTGCGTTGCGCTTTGTTTTTTTATTTTGATTTTGAGACATTGCCGAAGTTGCGCTGCGAGCTAATGTTTTAAAATTTGTTGCGGATTAATTGCGCTGCGCTTTCAAAATTTTGGTTTTTGGTTGATAGCGCATCTTTATACCTTAAACTAAATTTTGTTTCATTTCAATCATGATATTGTCAAATGCCGATCTTTTTCAGCAAATTAGAAGTTACATATATTTCTTTACAATTTAAAATCGTATATAAGCGAAATTTGCATTGTGTTTCGTGAATTTGATAGCGGAAGTTATGTTGCGCTTTGACTTGATACGACAATCCTTTTCCACAATTGCGGAGTTGCGTTACGCTTCAATTGAATTAAAAAGTTTGTTGCGGAAGTTGCGCTGCGCTGCAAAAAATAAAAAAATTAAATTGCGCATTTGGCGCTGAGATTTTAGTGGTTGAAAAAGTCAATGCGCTGTGTAACGCTGTGCTTTTGGTAAAAGGTTAATCGTGATCATCTCTGGCTGTAGGCTTAAAGACTGAAAGTTGTTTTGTTGTTTAGCAGCCATTCTGTGGCTGCCAAAATAAAAAAAAATTAAAAATTTTTTGTTTGTGCTTTTTATTTTGTTTTTTTATACTTGGCGGCAACTCTTATATGTTTGTAGCAGCTTTGTTTGTAGCTACCAATAAACAAAATCTAAGTTTGATTATCAGATGGTGTTGCAAATGTGCGTGAGAATATAAATATTTCTTGCTCTATGAATGTTTTTTTTTTCCGCAGTTTATGGTATGTTTGGTTGAACTGTTTTTATATGTATGAAGCAGTTGTTTCCTAGCAACTAAGCTTAATAAACAAAATTTAAAGTCCATCATTCAATAGCGGAGTAAATATGTGCCACTCTGTGAATGTTTCTGCGATTCAGGTTATGAAATCCAACAAATAGGGAGGGACCTAGTATATTGAAAATAATAACACGAAAAAGTATGAGGTTTGTTCTGTTTCGCATTCGTATGTTACTGCGTTATAGCATCCAGCGGTTATGACTTCTGTTTTTTTGTAGTTTTTTTTTCAAGAATAGAAGCATCGTAACGGTGTCATTTTTTTGTCGGTTTAGCCTCAATGACCCTGGGAAGTGAAGTTCCAAGTGAGTTGGTGCCTGCTTCAAAGATAATGCTGTGGAGGCGTGTCAACTCTTCAGTTTTTTTACCTTGTACCTAATAACTTCTGCACTAACCCCAACCTTACCCTTAAAATAATCGCAAACAAATACGTATTAAAGTGAATTCTTTTTTTTTTTTTGCTTCTTTGCTTTAATTAAAACAGTAAACTTTGATATAAATTCATAACAATACATGCGTAGAAACAGCGTCTGCTATTAAAACAATAGAACCGAGTTCGATTTTCGGTCCAGTCGAACATCAAAAACCTTAAGAATTGATGTTTCCAGCTCCCATGCTTGACGTTTAAACACTAAGCAAAGGGGCTGTCTGAAGCCTCCACCGTGTATGGCAGGCAGGTGGCAGCTTTACTTGAAGACCGAAAGGTCTCTGCTGTCTCTAGGCCAAAATAAGTATTGGCGAATAAAGAGTGTGTTGCGGATGATTATTTGATTAACTGCTTATATCCTCTGATCATTTTCATTTTCACAGTGTGTTAAACGATAGCTTTTTTTTTTTTTTTTTTGCTGAAATTATACTTTGATTCGTGTCTGGCAAATTTGGTAGATAAGGTTAATTTTTCATTTCCGATTCCTATGATATTTACATTTTTTTGCTAATAAATTCGGTTGTTTAGTTCTGCCTCACCAGTGCAGCAAAGAACACCCTTTTTTGGGTTCTGTTTGCAAGTCTTTCGTCAGGTTAGCTCACCGCGACTGTAGACTGCTTGGCCCCAACAAGAAAGAAGTGTTGCATGTCTTTCCAAGGATAAACTGATGCTTGAGTAGCTAGAAAACCGAATCGGAAACAAGCAACTTTTTAAACTTCTTGAACATTGCCCCGACGCTATCTGCTGAACTGCGCTATCGTATTCAAGTAAAAATTGCACGAGTGATATGCAATTCTGTCCTGCTTACGCCTCTGTCTCGATAATTTGGTTAATGTAAATACCGTCTGATTTTTTTGCTGGTTATTTGCTTTTTATGTATGGTTCTTGCGTTGTTTGTTTCAGTGCAATCACCACCAGGATTTCCTACAGCGAATCCAAACCAATTGGTTCTGGTCAATTCTCAAACCATTTTACCAGAAAACCAGCATGTTCCGGTAGGCAAACAATCAAAGTGGAATAGAGACAAGTCAAATCAAACTCAAATCTTTCATGATTCTTGCTGTATTACGCCAAAGCGTGTAACGAGTTGGAGGAGGCCCATCTTCGCGTCATTACGCCTTAGCAACACAATTTCTTTCGAAGAAATGTGGCAGCGGTGGCAAGCCGTTTGCAGCACTGCTTCCGATTAGACTGGCCCAAGATTTTAACATCAGACCTCCCCTTCCGGAGACGAACGCGTTACAAGTGCTATAGCTAATTGTAATCGTAAATAGCTTCACAAGAATGTACGATACTAAGACGTTGATTTTGTAAAGCTGTTTTCGTTAAGTGATATTCTATATTCACTATTCAGATTCGCAATTAACCAGCCAGTTGGTTGAGCGGTAATGCGTTCGTCTGAAGCGGACGGTCTGAGGTTCAAATCTTGAGCCAGTCAAATCAGGCACAGTTTTGCCAATGGCTCGCCACCACTGCAACATTTCTTCGAAACGAGCTGTGTTGGCTGGGCGCAATGACACGGAGATGAGCCCCCGCAAACTCGTTACACGCTTCGGCGTAACACAGCGAATATAAAGAAAGATTTGATTTTAGGTTGGCACATGTTAAGTCATAAATAAAATAAAATTTGATTGCCGCTGTTTGAAACTGGATGTCACTATTCATGGAAGGAAAGGGAGGCATTTGTAGTCACTATAGCAGTCACAAAATCAGTCGCAATTGATTGAAATTTATTAGCCGTCATTTAAATATTTTTCTGTGAATTTGTTTAGGCTAACGATAAATGAACCAATTGCAGATTTTTAGAAATCCACCTTTAGTTGCAAAAGTCAAAGCGTGCTTACATACTAACAGATTCACGTCGAAATGCATAGATGGGACTAATAACATAATATATATCAAAAGCGCAGCGCAACTATGCGCAACGATCTCTTCAACCAAAAAATGTGCAATTTAATTTTTTAACTTTTGAAGTTCAGTGCAACTTCCTCAATGAAGTTTTTGATTCAGTTGAAGCGCAACGCAATTCCACAGTCGCGGAAAGGCATTTTTATCCCAAGTTAAAGCGCAACCTAAATTCAGCAATTAAAATTTAACAATGTAGTGTAATACCGCTTTTTTTGCGATTTTAGATAAATAAAGAGTAAATAATTTGCGAAAGAAGGCCGACATTTATCAATATGACAATCGAAACGGAACAAAATTAAGTTCAATGTATAGAGTTGCGCTATGTACCGAAAAAGTTTTGAAAGCGCAGCGCAATTAAAGCTTAACAAATTTTAAAGACTTTAATCGGCTATGCAACTTCCGCAATGTTTCAACGTAAAAAATTAAAGCGCAACGCAACTTTTGCGAGTGCGGAGGCTGAGGAAGTTGCGCTTTGCGCTTCTAATTGCACTTTGTCCACCTTTGCCGAAATGTGTGACGAGTTGGCGGTGCCATCTTCGCGTCATTGCTTCGGCGGGCAACACCGGTCCTTTCAAAGAAATACTGTAAGAAGGTCGAGCCATTGGCCGCTTATTTGTGTCTATCCGACTTGGGAATTTGTATCCCAAACTTCCTGTTGCAGAAACGAACACGTAACCATTTGACCAACTGCCAGCAAAAAATGAAGATGAGAATTCAAAGCATTGCTGTAAACTTTAGACTAAGTACAAACGCGCATGCCAAATGGAATTGCATTATTTCGATGATGTCCAGCATTACTGCACTGAATATAATGAGCGCTTATGGCAATGAGCAAATGCAACAACACAACAACCATAAGCCTTCTTGAAAAATATTCGTTGATACTAGCTCTGTAAAAATTTTGTTTCAGACCTTGGTTTCATCTCCTCAGCAAGTTGCTCTTCAGCATGCATCTCTTCAGCATTTCGCTTCGCAACCAGTGCCTACTCCGCTTGTACAGCAAGCGCCTGTCAATACACCAGCCAATGATCAAAATATATTAAAAGATACTACAAACTTAAACAAACAGAAATCAACAGCCACAAAAGACAGTAATA
Organism: Trididemnum nubilum; assembly: GCA_963965965.1. Lineage (NCBI taxonomy): Eukaryota > Metazoa > Chordata > Ascidiacea > Aplousobranchia > Didemnidae > Trididemnum > Trididemnum nubilum. The sequence goes on along the minus strand of OZ014488.1, from coordinate 11,278,250 downwards.
TGTGAGTCTTAAACTTTGAAAACTAAAAGTTTGATATGTTTTAAGTTATATTTGCTTCCTTTTTTCGGTTGATCGTACTGCACCATGCACGGTTTTACTGAAACGTTATTGTTTTTGAATTGAGAATGTGCATTGCTCTTTGAGTGTGTGGAGTGTGCACGTACGAATAATGAAGTTGAATTACATGCTTAAATGATTTATAATTGAAAAATAAGTACCGATACCCGAAAAATAAAAACCTTTTTGATTTTAAAATGACTTTTCGGTTTGCAGCTGAAAACATTCATTTTATTCAAATGGAATGAATAAGCACATTAAAAATAATTTTAGCAATTTTAAATGTGATAAACTGTTTCGATTTTCAATAGCCTTAACTTGAGCAGAGAGAGCGATTGTCGGACCAAATAAAAGTAAAAACTAGAACGTGACATCGCAAGCGATATTTGGGGACTTCGCGGCATTGTCCAACTTTTATTAAACTTTTACTAAGCTTTAAAATAGCGATCCGATTGCTTTCAATGAATTTGTGCAAAATGTGGTTTTTGATAGTCAGATCAATGATTTAAATGCGCCTCTTTTAAATTTTGCTTCACTAGCTTAAATCGCTTTGTGGTTATTCTAACAGTTTACAATACAACGTCAAATATCAGCACTTTTCACGAGTTCTTGAACAGTTTTTCACTCCATATGAAGTAACATGAAGCGGTCTTTGAAATTCCAGCGACTCACCAGCAAACTTCGTTACATCAACCAAACTTACAGCAATGTATGATTCCGAAAACGCTTTTTCGCATCGCAATACTACTTATCGTGTTGGAATAGCGGTTGTTTCAAAATCCAAGCCTCCTCAACAGCATAAACTGAAATCAAAAAGTGCTAAAATTATGCAAATTTAAAACAGGCGTTTATTTAAGTTTTTTACTAAATCGTTCATGCTTTTGCCACAAAGCCTTCATTCTTGAGTGGTATAATTTGACAAATTGCAAAAAAAAAGGCGGCGAATCAAAAATTATTTTCCCTATTTAATGCTTCACTCTCAAGTTGTCACTGGTCGATGAGAATAACTTGGTAAATCATCGCATTTTTCTATACGCCCTTTAATTAACGCGATCTTTCGCGATGATTTTCCAGCATGCTTCTGTGAAGATTCAGCTTAGAAGGTGGGAGGTGCTGAGACTGCACGGGTATATCAGGCTTTTATTCTTTATCAATCCATCTAATTTTCTCTGAATAATTAGCTATATGGGTTTATCTTACTCAGCTACTCGACATGAAAGTGGAAAAAATTTGAAATCAAAAATAGCGTTGTAGAAACTTACGTTAATGAACTTCAAACAAGTCTAAGAAAACTTCATAAATTTTCATGTAAGCGGTAGAGGGAGGACCCTTATTTACTTTCTTATTAGAGGGAGGACCCTTATTTTCATGTAAGCGGTAGAGAGAGGACTCTTATTTCGAAACGCGCTGTGTAATTATTAAACCTATTATTTAGCACTAAAATTTTCTTACTTAAATTATTCAAAAACCTTGAGCCTTAAAAAAAAGTACACTTTCTCAGCGTCGCAGAAAAACTCAGCTATGTAGCCCAAACTTATGAAACCATTAAGCTCAACTTGAGTATGACATCGCAAGCGATATCTTGGGACCTCCAATTTGAATGTTTCGATGTTAGATTGTGCGTGAAACAATTTTTTTTTCCTGCCTTCGATTACAAAATTTTTTGTCTATGATTATGTCTTAGAATGCTGTTTTGTGTATTTAGTTTTTGATTCTGTTTGGTGGTTAAGTTTACTTTACTTGTAATATTTACCCATTCCGAAAATTAGATTCATCTAGGTCTAACGGTTTAAAAGTTCAAAAATTTGGTGCCCCGATTTAGGGCGACCCCATTTTGGTACCCCCAAATTTTGCCTCTTTATATTGGCCTACATTGAAAATTTCATGTGTCTAGCATCAGTGGTTAAAAAGTTTAATTTTTGTCGGCCCGTTTTAGGGGGAAACCCCCCATCTTGGTATCCCAAACTTTGGTCAAATTTTATCCTTCTTTTATATTTGCTTACCCTCAAACACTTTATGTTTCCAGCTTAAAAGTTTAAAAACTCGAAATTTCGAAAGGCCCCGTTTGAGAAAAACTCTTCATTTTTGAACCCCCATTTTGTTAGGTTTAGTTTATTTCTAATATCTACCCATTCTGAAAACTCGATACAGCTGCCTCTAACGGTTTAAAAGTTCAAAATTTTGGTGGACCCGGTTCAGGGAAAACCCTCATTTTGTCAAATTTTGTCATTTATATTTACCTACACTGAAAATTTCGTGTGGCTAGCATACGTGGTTAAAAAGTTCCTATTTCGACAGCCTCGTTTGAGGAGAAAAACCCAATTTTGTGACTTCAAATTTTTTCAAATTTTCTCTTTTCCTTGTATTTACTTTACTTCAACAAATCATGTGTCTAGCTTTGTAGGTTAAAAAGTTTGAATTTTGGAGGACCCGTTTGGAGGAACCCCCCATTGTGGAGCCCCTAGTTTTTGTTAGGTTTAGTTTATTTTTAATATCTGCCCTCTCCAAAAATTTGATCCATTTAGTTGTAGCGGTTTAAAACTTCAAAAGTTTGGGGAACCCGATTGAGGGGGATGCATCGACCTGGCACCTCCGATTTCAGTCGCACCACTAGTCCTCCCTGATATCTTCAATCGCTTAAATTTTGAATACAGTGCGTTCAGCGGTTTAAAAGTAGATAGCCGGAAAAGAAAAAAAAAAACTAAAAAAAAAAAAGGAAAATAATATTTAGGTTGGGGTAAACGAACATAACCAAAAGAAAGGAGGTTGATAGTGTGCTTAAAAATCACAAATCATTTTTCATCAAAATTGGTATTTACGGAGATATATCGGTTCAAAATCGTCCACTTTCTGCTCATGTTTGGCGTGTAACATTTTGGTCACGTGACCGGACGCCCCCAAACTCGATTTGCATAAAGCATTGATAAGCACCCACATTGTGCTCAAATTTCAGCTTTGCACGCTAAGCGCTTTATGAGTTATAGGCGAATTAATAAATTTTCAAGTCAAAAATCGCCATTTTTTATGTTTTTTTGTGTGTCAATTCACGATCATGCGACCTAGGATCCCCAAAATTGGTACGCATGACGCTTACATTAATTCCTCCGTTGAGTCCGAATTTCCACTTTCTAGATTTAACCGTTTGCTAGTTATGAGCAAATCAATCCTCATCTGCCAAAATTTGCGAACAAAAACAAAGGTACTACGCGATCACGCGAAGTCCCAGTGAGCAAAATTTTATTGTAATTACATTTTATTCGCCAAGTTGCTTTGGCCAGAAGACAGCAAATGGACATTTTGTTTTTCGATTCAAGTGCCATCTGTCTACCACACACGGTGGAGGCTTCACACTGTCCCTTTGATTGCTGAAAGTCCAGCAGGGAAGCTTTGAATACCATTTTTGATAGTCATTGCTTTGACCCAACCGAAAATGGATCTCGAGCTTGGCAACAATTCGTCCATTAGTCACGTGCTCAAAGAATTTAGATGTATGGTTTTGGTGCTTAGTGCTCTCAATGTTCTTGAAAATTGCTCAGTAATAGTTGTATTTGGAGCTGTATCAAAGCACACCACAGATAAAAACAATAAAAACCCCACAGTCTGTTTCACCTTTAAGGGGATTATCAGGGCTTTGTGTCGGACTAGGTAATTTGTATCCAAGACTTCCCGTTTATTCAAATAGAATTCTATTTGTTCAAATAGAATTCTATTTTGTACTATTTGAATAAGCCGAACGCTAAAGCTGCCGCTAAGGTAAAACAGACAGTAGGGTTTTTAGTGTTTTTACCTATGGTATGCCAGGTACGTAGTATAATTTTGTTAATTTTTGTGATTTTTGCTGTAAACTCGGTGCTTTCAATATCATCGTATAATTTTAGTCTCTGATGAGAGTTTATGTTAACTTGAAACTCTTGAGTATTTTGATGTAAATGTTACGTGGAGTTACAGAAAATTTTCTGACAAATATAGGCTTTGATCATCAGTGTATTAAGCAATTAATATCATTTGTAAATAATTTATGTCTAATTTTATGGAGCATATTGTAAAAGTGCATATTCAAAATAAGGGCGATTTTAGGGCTGACTTTGAAATATCCATAACGAAACAACTTGAATCTGTGCTAAACGAGGACGTATGCATGGCGATGACGTCATCACATTGTGCCACTTTGGAGGATTTTGAGCAGCTAAAGTTTTGGAACGAAGATCTTGACCAACATGCTGATTGCAATTTCTTGGCAGAAGACCACAATATCTTTAACTCCGATTTCTAACTTCAATGAGTGGTGCAATCGCATCGAAGTTTTTGGAATTTTTCAGAAGAATTTGGAGGCATTCTTCGTAACTCAAACAGTTCGACTGACCGGCCACAAAAAATAGAGACATTTTGAGACATTTTTGATTTTGCTGGTTTCTAGTTTCATTATTATTGAATGTTGAAACGTAGCTTTAGTCCTTTAACTCTTTTACTTTGAATTTCGTTATTTTGATGACCTACGGCCGATTATTTTCATTACAATTTCTGTTTGAATTTTGAACCATTGTGGTGATCTAGCATCTGGGGAGGATATTCCTCAAAATATTTGATAAGTTTTCGGAAAAAATAACGAAACTGCCGAAACGCATCAAGTAAAACTGATAACGATTCGTCAATTTTTCGTCATTCAGTGGTCTATCGGGTAAATAATTAATTATTATTGCAACTTCATGTTACCGGCCAGTTGGTCGAGCTGTAACGCATTCGTCTCTGGAGCGGAAGGTCTGAGGTTCAAATCTCGAGCCAGTCAAATCGGACATAGCGTTGCAAACGGCTCGCCACCACTGCGACATTTCTTCGAAAAGAGCTGTGTTACCGAAGCGCAATGACGCGGAGATGGGCCCCACAAACTCGTTACACGCTTTGGCGTAATGCAGCGGAATAACGAAAGATTTGATTTGATTTGTAACAACACGTTTATTCACTGAGAACAAAGGGTTGGGCTTGGCCACGGGACAACGAATGGATCATTCGATCTCCGAGCCAAGCTGCCACCTGTCTGCCACACTCAGTTAAGGTTTCACAGATTACATTGTCCTTTTTAATTGCTGAACGTCAAGCAAAAAAGCTGTGAATACCAAGTTTTTTAGTCTTTGGTTTGACTCGATCAGGAATTGAACCCGAGTCTATTATTTCAGTTGCAGACGCTCTATTGATTCGACCACTGATTGGTAATCGATTAGATAATAAATCGGATGGAGGGGCTAATACATGAACGGCAGACTAAAGTTTGGTTTCCCATACCAAAGTGCGTGAAAATAATTGCTTTTCTCATGTGGCATACCATAAGCTTACCTCATTTGCGCCTCAATCCAGCGGCAATTTTTTTTTCTTTTCTCAAATGATGGCGCTGTGGAGCAAAAACGTAATGACTTAAGATTTTGACAGTCAAGTCTATATATGATCGGTAGTGATTGCACGGTTGCTTTACTAGTTTGATTATAAACCGCAAATCCCTATTTAAAACTTTTAAAAGTTTCGGACTCAGCTACGTCCATCATCAGTAAGATATAAAATCGTATTCAAATAAAATAAGTTTTTTTCTGATGATCAGCACGTACCTGGGAACGAAACGTTTAAAAGTTTTACTGTTTTTAATGTACCTACTCTTTCTTCAAATACATCTTAATTAACAATAACTTACATTCACTGTTCAGGAAAAGCAGATTCCAGTGTAACTGCTACATATTGTTCTGTTTTTTTTTTAATGATTACTGTGAAGGTAGTAATTGGACATGTAGAATTACTCGATTTAACACTTTCAAATAAAAAAATACTGCGCTGTAAGTTATTCAGTTGAAATATTGTTGCATAAACCCAAACCTAAATCAAATTATCTGATTAAAAAATAGCTCTAAATCTCGAAACTGTTGAAGTTTGAATGAATGTGGAAGACTTGTAACCACAATAGTACTTAGCTCGCTCGTTTTAAGTTTTTTTAATTTTTATTTCTATGATTTTTTTTTTTTTCTTTTGTGAAATATTAATCTTTATTAAACCATTTGCACCAAATATTCTTTTTTAGCTTGTAGTAGACTAGTTATATAAACTTGTCGGCAGCGTGCCCGAAAGGGTATAAAAGGCGTCATTATTACTACAACCCGATCGCATGATCTACGGTCAACCCGCTTCCTGGTCACATTGTTGCATTTTTAGATAAAACGCTTCACAATGTTTATTTCTGCTTGGTAACTTCGAACAAGCTGCAAATTTAGCTGGGATGAAGTCAAAATGTTAATCGGAAAACTTGAAATACGGCCAACCCTTAAGCTAAGCGGGTGCGGATTGGTCCAAAATAAAAGCGCCATCTTCGCTTCCTCGTGAGTGGAGGATAAACATGGATCAATCAACCAATGAAAAAGACATAATAACATGTTGAGCAGTTTTTGTTCCTGTTTTCTTTCTAATCTCAAGTTGCACATAATATAGTGAATGTTGTTGCTACTGATGATGCTGATTTAGATGGTCGTTCGGTCTTTGCTGCCTCCTGCAACGTTCTTTTTTTCCGTTTTTGATTAAATAAGTTTGATTGAAAGATATTTATTCATTAATCTGAAAATTAAACTTAGTTCAAATTTCACGCTGAGTCTCAAGTCATGACCTATATCAACGATTACTTTTTCTTCCAAGGTCCGGTTCACAGCACGGTGTTTAAAATCGTTTGCGCATTCGAGCGTATTCTTAGTTCATTTTAACCAAATGGCAGCCCGCAATACGATAGTAAAACGGTACGCTGGACGTACCGAATTTTTGTTTAAAATGTACAAAACTAAGCTTCTAAGCTTGCAAGTTTACATCCAGCGTAGACTGGGTCTAATAGAAATAGGCCCGGTACCACAGGGGAGAATTTCGGGGCCGTGCCCCCCAAATCACTGCTTGTGCCCCGCCATGCAAGAAATGTGCCACTTCCTGCGAGGACTGTGCCCCCAAAGAAGTAACAGGCCCGGTGCCACTGGAATGCATTTTGGGGCCTGTGCCCCCCAAACTACTGCTTGTTCCCCCCAATCGTGAGTAAACTGTCGCTCCAGGACAAATAACACGAGTGAGAACGCCAAAACGAAGTCTAGGATTTCGCGCCGAAGACCTTTTTTTGTCTTCACCCCTAGATTTGTGGGCAAGATCTGAGATCCGGACCACAAGATTCCGTCGCGCCCCACCAGGCTGTATGAAAATGTGCCCCTCCCTCCCCCCCCCTTGAGCGAGAATTGTAACCTAAAAGGAGGCAAACCGCCCGTATCCACGGGGCGTAATTTGGGATGGTAATCTTTTTTTGATCTTCACTACCTACTTTAAAGGAAAAATTTATCTGTGCCCCCAAATATTTTTTCTGTCCCCCCCATCCAGTCACGCTACTCTGGCACCGAGCCTAAATAGGAAACTATCTCGAAGATGGCGCTATTTCTGTGCTGCCAGATTATTTGTTACTCTGCTGTAGAATGTTAATAAGCCAATTAGTCAAGTTATGATTCACTTATAACTTGAAACATTTTGCTATACTTTTTCGTTGAAATCCATCGTTCATTATGTTTTCATCACGTACGCCTTCGTAGAAATTTGTTAAAAAGTGTCAGAAACTCATTTTAAGTAAACTATGTTTCATGAATCAAGTCAATTGTAAGGTTTAAAAAGTTATTTATGCTAATCAAGTCTAAATTTATTGTTGTCACGGGGCTTGGGTTCCGAAAATAGACTTTTGAAATAAGCCATTGTTCCTTTTGAGAATTTTTTCCCTATACGAAAATTTTCTAAAATAGTTCTGTGAAGATTAAGGTTACTATAAAAAACTCTTTTCTGAAACGTTCGAAAATGTTTACTGAAAGATCTAATTTTATGAGAAATGTACAAAACTTGTAAACACAGCATTTTCTCTGAAAATTTAAATAACTAGTAACATGCTATTTGCATAAATAAAAATGTTATTTCATTTTGAAAGAAATGTGGACTTTGAAAGCAGAAATCTAAGATAAAATTAGGTCATTAGTAATTTCTGCACTTAAGGTAACATAAACTAACATCCAATAAAAAAAAGAATATTCAGGGTGATCGGAAAGTAACTCCCTATTCTAAAATAACTATAATTTATTTTTGAAGTGTAATTTCTCCAATTAATGAGTATGAGAAGAAACTATATTGCATGGACTTTTATTTAAAACTTAATTAAAATTCAAAATTCAATATGCATGGACTTTTATTTAAAATTCAGTATGGGCACTATAATTCGCCACCGGCTTCCCGAGTCAACCATAAACCGCGTCAACTTCCAGGAAATTGGGGATTCAACCATTCACAAACAACAATAGCAAAGTGTGAAGGGGTTCCATATTGCATGAAAATTAAATCTTTAATATTATCACAAGCAATAACAATTTGCCAAACTCCGTCTTTCAGCATAGTGAGGTACCTTTTGGCATTCATGGTATCATGAAGGATGAAGGGACCCACAATCCTATCCGAAGTCATTCCACACCATACCGTTTATCTTGGTTCGATTCTGCATTTTTTATTGGTAGCGCTAGGATCTTCTCCCACCCAGTAGTGGCCGTTATGACGGTTTACAAACCCACTTATGTGGAATACAGCTTCAGCACTCCAGAGAATATTTTTTAAGAGATCTATCCAATTTTTAAACCAAGCCAACATCATCTCTCCAAACTCCATACGAATGTCGCAGAATATCTTCGGCAGAGAGTGCTTGGTAGTAACGGGGCTTCCAAGCATGACATTTAAGCTCATTTTTCAGCACATTACGTACACAGCTAAAGGAAAGTTCACTTTGCTATGAGTTCCCTCCGCCAAAAGTTTCTTGTGAAATCAGTTGCTGCGGTTCATAGTTGACGTGGGAAGCTGGTGGCGAATCATAGTGCCCATACTGAATTTTAAATAAAAGTCCATGCATATTGAATTTTGAATTTTAATTAAGTTTTAAATAAAAGTCCATGCAATATAGTTTCTTCTCATACTCATTAATTGGAGAAATTACGCTTCAAAAACAAATTATAGTTATTTTAGAATAGGGAGTTACTTTCCGATCACCCTGTATAACATTAGAACAATTATTGCATTTAATCAAGAACAATACTGCCAAAATACTGTAAAACATATTTTGAGACGTTTTAGTTAACTTCTTTAAACGATTGTCAACATTATTCAAAGAGATTCTATTCAACTCAAATCCTAAACCCTTGGTTTTGCTAACGGCTATAAAATATTATTAATAATTTTCTAGGTTATTGTTTTATTTATTAAATCAGGATTAGGTAATTGTCTTCGTCAACAAAAAATAATTATATTGCAACAGTCTATAACTGCATCAAAGATATAATTCTTTAGTCCCTAATACGAAAAATCATTTCTTCGTTTATGCATTGAATTAAAAATATGCTTCTCTCCTTTTTTTTTTCGTGAAACTAAAATAATTTTTTCAACAGTTTTATACATAATCGTTATCGCGATGGAGACAATAGTCAAGTTTACAATGTCTGGTGCTCGTAATTGTTTGACCAATTACATGATGTAAGTTGATAGACATGCAAGCATTTATTTATAGGTTACAATAATCAATTTATCACGAACATCACTGGTCGTGATAAAATTCAATGATTGTGATATTTATCATAAAATTAAAAACTTTTTTCTTTGGTATTTTGTTATTTATGTAAATTGTGGAATTATTTCTAATTTGATTTTGTATCACGTACACTTAAAATATTTCTTTTGTTTTAGTTATTCAGCTTGTTATGGCTAATGACTTTTCGTTTTCTCTAAGAACAAAGTATAACCAAAGCTTTTGTAAACATTTTATTTGAAGGACGTTTCGCCTTACTATTTAAGTCATTATCAATCTTATTCAAATAGAAAATTACTTGACGTTTCGTTGATTTTCAACTATATGGTACGTCATATAATGATTTTCTTCTAAATACTAAAACTTAAATCAAATTACAACAAACCTGCTCTCATGATGCAAAATACTTTGCCTTACTTTTTTAAAAACATTAAATTTCATATTTTTTGGTTTTCAAAACTACTTAAATCTTCAAGCTGTTTCCAAAAATTTGACTGAATAACAAAAATTTTACAAAAATAAAATATTACCAAAGCTCATAAACACTGTCATTATCTCTGTAGCTTGACATTTTTAAAATTTCGATGATGTAAATCGCAGTAACCTAGAGATAAGTATCTCTAGGTTATTGCAGTTTGCACTATTCTGCCGTGGATTTTCCACTGATCATCTGCACAGAATAATGTCAAACCCGACCAATTGAACAAAAATTTCAATAATAAATATTATTGGATATTTCTTTAGCATGTAGGATTTTTTCAAATTTTTCTTCAGTATCTTAGCTTTCTACTTTTTGCAGCTGCCTGACGAAGGGGCTTACATACCCACGAAAGCTTTCAGAAATAATATAAAATTACTTATTTTCAATTAAGGCACACCATCGTCGTCCTAATTAAAAATTGATGAGGTGTGTGCTGTGTAGTGTGTACTAACAGTTGTACACTGTACCGCAACGATAGGCTATACTATTGGGTGGCAACGCGGTCTTCACATTTTTAAGCTTTTTTTCAATAAAAATCCACAGTCAGAATTGATGGCTTCATTTTGATAACAGAACCTAAGAGTTTTATGAAAGTTTGTTTTTTATTTTCCTAAATTGACGCTTCATAACCAAACAACAACAGACTAAAACCATGCGATTGCGACAACACCTTCACGATAAAAAGCAAAATTTTCTGGGAAGTATTCCGACCAACCAAACTTAATTTAATCTGGTGATGGTAAATATTTTTCAATTCTTTAGTAAAAAATATTTATATATATTAAAAAAATATTTATATTTTTTTGTGCAAAGTCAATTTCCTTGTGCAAAGTCAATTTCCAAAAATTATTTATTTCAGTAAAACGCATGTCCATGCACTAATTCAAACTTGTACTAATCATTACTAATGCTTATGCATCGAAATTGTGCTCAATTAGCGATAAGGTTCGAACACTTTTTTACCTCTGTCTGTCATGAGTGCTAACAAATAACTTTAACTAATTAATTTCGAAAGCACATTTGATCGTAGTCTAATTTTATAACAATAATTGGTGTTTAATATAAACAATCCGTGATAAAGCAGCTAGTATATTATGATTATAAACAGAGGTGGTCAGTAACAAAGTAGTTCTACTTAAGTAGACTACTTAAGTAGTATTTTCGGTAACGAACAACTTACTTAAGTATTTTTCATTTCTGATACTTCTACTTTTACTTCAAGTAAAATCCTCTTGAAGTAACGCTACTTGAGTAGTAATGACTTTTATGTAAAGTAGAAGTAAACACCTAGCCAATCCTTTTTGATGATGATTTGACCAATGACCACGATTTGAAGTTTTTTTGTTTGTCTCATTGTATCTGGCAACTCTGCTGATCAAAAACATGTTCGTACAGGACGCGAAACAGAAGTCTGGTACGCTGTGATTACAGTCTATGTACCGGCAATGAGCCGCAATTTTGAGGTTTGGCAAGGTTTTCTGGAATTTCTTTGTTTTAGGTGGGCGCAGTATTATTGTGTACTTTATTGTTTGTTAGGTTTTCCAAAGAAGTATTGCAGATAGATACTGGTAGTTGAAAGCCTTCACTTAGGCCTAAAGCTGCCAGTATATACCAGCAAGCGTTTGGGCTACTACCGTAGTACCAGCATTGATAAATTATAAGATTTAGACTAGCCTGTATTTAAACTATCTTAGCAGCCTACTGTCATTTGCGTGACTGTCATTTACCGCTCTAGAGGCATGCGAGCTATACAATTAGCCATCCGAGCAGAGTAATGCATTGTTTAGATCAGTGCTCTTCAACCTTTTTTTACGTGGTATACCTTTTGCGATTTTCGAAAACTTTGTATACTCCACAAAAAATTCTAGCCCGTGTAAGCGGTGTAGACTTTTTGTAGATCCGATTTTTCATGCTTAGATTTGGGCGAAATTGGACCGAATCTAGCCCGAATGTAAGTGGAGACCATTTTCTTTTTTGGAGATCACAGTTTTGTTTCGTATACCCTCTGCATACCGAGTACCATAATTACCGTTTCGCATACCAATTGGTATATTGTATACCCGGTTGAAGATTTGTACGAATTAGATGTTACGAATCTGTGGTGACCTGCTGATTGGCTTACTTCAAATTGTACATAGCAGGTTTAATCCAATAAAAGTTTAAATGGATTGTTGAACTCGACCGTTTGGTAGTGTACATTATTCCACCTCAAAACGTGTACAATAAGTACGTATCGAGTTTGTTTTACTTGTACAGTACTACGAAACTTATTGAATAGTTACGACGATTCATTTACAGGTCATCTAGGGTAGTGTGTTTTTGCGTTGCATCAAATACCAGGTGTTGACTCAGTCTCACTAAAAAAAATAAGCATACCGAACCCTGATTAGCATGGTACAGTAGACAAACTAGACATGCGCATTACTCTTGGTTCATACGAAAAAGATTAGCGGTTAACGGCGTTGCGTTTGCTGCGGCCCGTCTGGGGTTCAATTCCCTAGCCGGTTAACGAACAGTGTTGCTAACGACTCGCCATCGCAGCGACATTTCTTCTCAAGCTGTGTTGTCCAGGCGCGGAGATGAGCCCAGAGTCCCCACTAAATCGTATTCGTAACACGCTTCGGTGTAATTTCAAGAGAAAAATAAAACTTTGATTTTTTGATGTGCTACCGTAAGTATGGCTTTACTTGAACACTGATCGTAAGCGTCACAACAGCAAACCTTCGAAGAATAAACAAACACGTGAAATTCGAAATTACTTCTACTTTCATTACTTAAGTAGAATTAATTTTGACTACTTTCCTACTTTTACTTAAGTGGAAATGCTTCCCCATACTTTTACTTTTACTTGAAAGGCATTTTTGAGTAAGTAACAATACTTCTACTTAAGTAGATTTTTCGACTACTTTGTCCACCTCTGATTATAAAGATGGCTGGGATTTACAACCTATTTGTATGATATTTGAGTGTGTAAAATTAATCGCTGTTCTTTGCATAAGTAAAGATGCTAAATTGTTCCCTAAAAGAGTTTTGAAGAACAGCATGCAAAGTTATGAACGTTAATTAGGAAATTACTGTATCATCGGTTTCCATAGATTCCATATAAACCAAATATTATATGCAAATTAGAAGGGCATGTGGTGTGGTATTACTAATTACTTTGCCTTCGTTTTAATCCATCAGCTATAATTTACTATTGTTTTCATTATATAGGAAACTCTATCATACTGCCATATACGTTATAATTATTTAACCATTTAGTTTTCTCCATAATATCGGGTATATTGAAATAAACTTATCGTAGATCTTAATGTTATGCGTTTTTCTGTGATTAATTGCAAGATTGTATCATTGTGATCAAGTTGTCAGTGCCGACCAAACCAAAGGGCAGCAAGTCCTAATCACGTGGTTTGGCTCTACTGCTTGAAATCGAGCCCAAATTTGCCATTTTAGTTTCAGATCCTTTTCTAATATAAAATCAAAAAAAACTGAAATCTTTGTAATCCTTGCCGTTGCGAGTAACGAGTTTGTGGCCCATTTCCGCGTCATAGCACTCAGCAACACAGCTCCTTTTAAAGAAACGTCGCAGCAATGGCGATCCGTGAGCAACACTGTGTCCGATTCAACCTGGGAGTAAATCCCGAGTTACTCTACCATAACCAGAAATGTACGCGTTGCTGTTCTATCAACAACCGTTGTTGTTTGCAATTTGATTTCACCACAGTGTGCATCCAATAAAGATGTGTAAATTATTGCACATATTACGATATTACTTTAAGTTCCCGGGCGTGGCTGGCTATGTCAAACTCGTGTTAAAAGTGTTTTGAAAATGACCAAGAAGTAAGACGGCTGAAGGACTAAGTAATTTAATTCTGTCAAAAGGCTTCCAATATTAGCAATTATTTCTCTAAAATGGCCTTGTACAAACGTACAAAATGTCACGCAAAAGGCATTAAAACGGCTATTTTTTTTTCTAAAAATTTACACCAATTTTCAGCGGATGCTTGCTTCGCTACCGGATCCCTGTACGTGGAACGCTGACAAATTTTAGCTTTAGATTCAAGCTTTTCTCTCCCTTCAGCAAAATCCTGGCTACGCCGCGCCTGGTCCAAACGAAAAGTTTAATGATGGACCAATCGTGCCATAATGATAAAAAACGTCATTATGGATTTTAAAATGACAGCAGAATTTTTCAGTGTTTTTGAAGTGACACTTGTTGTTCGATATGAATTCCTGCGATCAACTTTCAACCTTCTTTTAAATTATTAAGAAAAAATTGACTGAGCAATGACTAGCATAACAAGCAAATTTGCATCATATTAAAACCAAAAAGCTTCTATTTGGCATTTGCAAGCAAAGATTGTTTTCAAAAAATATGTTTTATTATCGCAGAATAGCTTTACCAAAGAGTTTTTGTGTTAGTTCGTGCTTATACGTTTATGACATAAACTTTTTGAGTTAAACTATGAATGGCATGATTTCTTTCTTATTTAAATAAATTATGTAACAATGCGTTTTAACAGCAATTTCAATCAACATTTTTTCTCGTATATCTTATTATCTACATTGTAAAGGCAATTTTACTGGCTTCGGTTTGCGTTTCAAAATAGCGAAAAAATGGCCCATTTCCAAGTTTCTTTGTTGTCCGGTTTATAACAACTAGCCTTTTTAGGTTATCAATGACTGAATTTTTTCTGACTAAATCAGGTAAATTTGTATGCAAACTATAATTTTCAAAATTTAAAAAGTCCTATTTTTTGTAAAACCACATATCCTAAAGTAATTTAGGCATTTTTTAATTAAACCAACAAATAAAATACACCAAAATAAACACAATTTTTTCGTATTTATCCTTTTTGTAGTTACAATATGTGAGTTGTGAAATTAATGTCTTTGTATATTGCTCTTAATAAGTTGTTATTTATTAGTGAACTATTTTTGAAGAAAATTGTATTACAATGTACACAATTAATTGACCTAACAATTTTCAATGAAGCAACAATAATTAATCGAAATATTTCTGTTTAAAGCCTGACGCGTTGTCTAGAAGGGGCACAACGGCAAAACCATGGGCCAATTTTGTCCAAATCTGAGTTATATAAGGTGGGGGACCAAAAAACGTTCTCTGCAACAGCAGGAGTTATTTTGTACCAGGATGTAATCAGAATCGTTATTTCTGCTAAAACGTGATAACCGCGTAGTCTTTTATAGAGTAAAACAAAGTGAAAGTTTTCCAGTTGGGCTCGAGCATTTGCCTGCCGTCTCAGGCTACGGCCCTGAATATGTTTGTTATGACCTGGGGGCTGTATTATGCAATGTTTGGTAAGAGTTATAGCATCGTAAAATTTGTTTGTTTCAGAGAGCTTACTACGTCATAATTCTTGAGATACGTTGCATAATAATCACTCTGATTATTATCATAGTTTGGTGGTTATATTCATATGACTTTCAAAGCTTTTTTTGGAAAGAGAAAACTGTAATCATGTGAGGTCACAGTCTTGTTTCAAAGAAACAAGACTAAATTCTTGTAATGACGCACCTCTGACAAAACCATGACAAAACAACGGAAGCAGGATAGACAACCAAACCTTGACTTTGCCAAAGCAAGATACTTTTTTCCAATTTGTAAAAGATGCAGCAAAAATTTAGTGGTGTGATTTTAATCTCTTTTTTTATGTTTTTTGTTACAAATAAATAAAAACTTTTGTACTCGTATTTTCATGTGGCAGACTAAATTTAAATTCTTTTTTTAATAGGCTTTTAATAAATCAAAAAGAAAATGCACGTGACATTAGTTAATTTGTTCTTTTTAATATCTGCCAGTTTTGATTAAAAAATATGTGCTCACGTACTTCATTTTTCAACATGCTGTATAATGCAGCATGTACAAGTCATTCCGATTCCGAAAAGCTAATTACAAGCTGTAAATCTAACCGTCGCTGCTGTTGTTTTGAAGTGGAGTAGGAGTAAGAATTTGTTTGTTGTTTGTGCAACCTTCCAAGTCAAGACATTTCATGATTTGAATCAACAAAACTAAGTAAATAAATAAATGAATAAATAAATAAAAGCCTTTTATTCGAGTATGCGTGTTTATAGTTTGCATTAAAAATAAGTTGTAATAAATACTTAAAAATTGAAAATATGAACATAATCAAATTTTATGCTAAAACCACAATGCATACCAACAAGATGTTGCACTTGTTTCGAAACCGAAAATTTTTGAATATTTACTATATTGGCTTTAAAACAAAATCGAAAAGAAACATTATTTTCAAAAGATACATTACGAAAGCAATTGAACAAACGTCAAAATTCACAGAAAACATTACCCAATTTACAGAAAACAGTACATTTACCGAAAAAATTACGTGATTACTGCACCCACTCAGCATGAATGGATTTCCTAATGCTACAAATTTTGTCTCTTTCTTCTGAATTTTATATTGGTTTTGTTATCGATGAGGAATATCGTCATATATTCGGCTTTTATAATTATTTTCGTCTCCATGAGATTTTACAAACAGCTTTTCAAGTTCCCATCAATTTCCAAAAAAAACTCGTTTAAAAGGTGAGATTACTTTTCCCAAACTCTTGTATATAATTAATAGTCTGCAAAAAAACTTAAAGAAAAATTGCAAAAACATTGCCTGAGGAAGTGTTCCCCAATTCCTGCTCGCAATTTAATTGCTGAAGATTACCAAAGCTTCCACATGCGAATTCTACGTCCAGGGTCAGCTCTTGCTTAATAAAACCTCTGCAGTATGCGCTTGCCACTGTGGGAAGTTGGATGGAAAACGTCAGTGTGGCTAGCGGTCACGGCATTTGGAACATAGCGTATCGTCCTACGGTTTAAGCCATTTGCAATAAAAATAGAAAGTGACTATTTCACAGAAAAATTTTAAGTTAAAGAGAATAAAATGAAAATGAGAAATATTTATCTGCGCATTTTGTATTTGCTTTTTAAGGCTCAAGATTAAAGTTTTGGTTAGGACTGGGTTTAAGTTTATAGTTTTAGTTTAAGGATTTTGTTTTGATTTAGTTTTTGGTCAGAATTAATAAAAAAGCAGAGAAAAAATTCCTGTGAAATAGTCTCTTCTATAAAATAATATGGAACAATCGAAAAAATTAGTGTTTTTCTTTACCCTTTACTTTTATACACATGTTTCAGAGTATCTTAACTCATTTGTGCAGCTAAAATTCAGGACCCCACTTTCAATGATGGATCCATTTTCACACTGAAAAATGACTTGCTGTTATGGCATGCCATAGCAAGGCATTCCCGCCTCTTATTTTAGCAGCAGTTTTGGGAGCTGTTTTAGCTGCCTATCTGTACTTCAGTGGTCGTTGTTATAGTGACCCAGTCCGCCAGTCACGAAGGATGTCTTTAGTTCGGAAACTTGTTTTTACCCGTATTGTGTTGTTTGAACAATTGCACAAACTGTCGTCAATGGTTAGGTCGCGACGGTTTATGACGTCATAAAGAAGCTTTTGTAAACGGAATTTGCGTCACGTGAGATTACAGAAACAAACATGAAGCTGTAAAAGTTAAAAAAAAGAAAACGAACTTTATATTGTAAAAAATCAAAGTTTAGTTGTTTCAAAAAACATTTACTGTTAAATCATTTAAAATGTTATGTCGATCTTTGACACACTCTACTGCATCGTTATATCCTGTAGTTGATTCAGTGGTAATTATTTTTAATCTATATCTTACAACTTTTTTCATATTATAATATTGTTTAATCATGGCATGTGCTGTTTTCCGGAAATCTTTAAAAAAAAAGACATTGCAGTATACTTGAGCTTATAATAATCACTTTTGCAGGATAAACAAAAACACAAAAATAAAAAAGGGTTGAAACCAATTTTTTCAAAAAATGGAATTCTCAAAGATCAAACTTTCTGTATATTTTTTTACTGATGACCTCTTCCAACAAAAAGATTCAAAAATCAAATGCTAAAATTACAAATTTTTGGCGAATAACTGACAACAAATTTCTGAAATTTAAATATTTTTTTAGAGATTTTTGAGCAAATGATGTTAAGTTAATTTTGTTTGAATCAATTTGAACAAAATTAATTTTCTAAAAACCACCCCGATATATAAAGAAAAAATAAATATATATAAAAAAAAATTTAAACGTTTTCCTCGATGAATTTGTTTATTTTTGAAAAATGCTGGGTAAAGTCTCAAAATTAGTAATGTTTCTGTACATTTTCAAGGAGAAAATCTATTTCTAATCAGAAGTGCGTCTAAATTTCTAAACACAATACAGTAACACTCCTGTATGTTTACTCGACGGAAAAAATTGCTGTGTAGGCCTATAGTTGTTTGTTTATCTTATTTTTATCTCTGATCTGCTACAATAATTTTATTAAGCAAATGATGCAGTAATAAGGTGGCGTGCACACTGCACAATTTCAATTATCGGTTAGTTTTTCCTAACCAATAGACAGGACTGCTTTTGAAGTATTTTTAGACCATTTTAGGTGAGCTACGTTGTCAATACTGTGGATTAGTGGTTTTGTTTCATAAAACAATTTGTGAGGTTTCTAGTCATTCCAACCACGGCCCACGAGAAAGGGGTTCAGGAAGTACATTGTACGATCTTAAAAGGACTCGCATTATATGTTCTGTAAAACTTCTCAGTAAGGTAGTGATACACTTGCATAGTTGTTTATATTAGCCTTTACTTACACTAAGGCCAAAATCTAG
Organism: Trididemnum nubilum; assembly: GCA_963965965.1. Classification (NCBI taxonomy): domain Eukaryota; kingdom Metazoa; phylum Chordata; class Ascidiacea; order Aplousobranchia; family Didemnidae; genus Trididemnum; species Trididemnum nubilum. Next base: position 11,259,395 of record OZ014488.1, on the reverse strand, counting down.
CCAAAATCCGAGCGAAAACCTTCACTTAGTATTATTATTTTTTGGTCTTCTCCTTATTTCAGGCCAAAATCTAATCGAATTTTCCGCGGAGATCTTTTTATTTCTTCGATCATCACCTACAATTATTAGTTTTGGTACACCCCTGAAAAAAATTCTCTCTGAGGCCCTAATTCCAACTTCGGAAAATTGTTTTCCACTCGATTCCAAACCATAAAATATGAAAGCTATTAAGTATCGAGTGAAGAATGGCTAAATAATGAACAGTATTCCCTATTATCTGCACCTGCAAACTATTCAAGATTTCAAAAGCAAGAATGTCTTTAGACAAATATTTCGATATTTAGACACTGTCAATTCATAAATCCAGCTTTACTTCACCCCGCGAGATTTAACTGTATGGTTAAAATCAAAGCTTAGTCAATTTCACCCTATTACAGGTAGCAAGCGGGTCTATTTTCACATCATAATGAGGGGGCTACTTTCGCAGCTTCTTCCAGTGGCGGGCAGCCGTAAGCAACATCCGTGTTTATAATTGGTCGGTTTAGGAATTAATCACCTCTCAGTCTTCTAAAACGAGGCTTTTAATCTCTTTGCCGACTGGTTAAATTTCAATAAATTTTGGCCAGTTGGTCGTGTAATAACGCGTTCGTCTCTGGAGCGGGAGATCTGAGATTCAAATATCGGGCTAGTCATATCGGACACTGCTTTGCCAACAGCTCGCCATTACTGCGACATTTCTTCGAAAAGAGATGTGTTGCTCTTCGGCGCAATGACCCGAAAACGAGCGCCGTCAACTCGTTTCTCACTTCGGCGTAATACAGAGAGTATAATGAAAGATTTGATTCATATAAAAACATATCTTCTAGTTGATCAAAGTTTATTTACTGCTCCAGTTGTGAGATCTATAGTTTAAAATACTTTTCTCCTGTGTGCTCGCTCAAAATAATGGAATTATTGTAAAACAAGTTGATAGTTATTTAAACAATGGCTGATTTCATGCTCACAAAAAATAAAACTTTTGACGCCAGAACCTTATTAATTATTACTGTAATTAACACACTGCTTAATGTAATTTATGCGGCACAAACAATCAAAAGTTCAAACAAAATGTTGCGCAATGAAATCGACTTTGTTCAAGGTCTTTTCCAAATTTGTACCGCTTTATTAAATGAATGTCAAAAAGTTTCGTCATCCTGAAAACAATTTCTGCAGGAATTAATAATGACGATCAATTCTTTTGACATTTACTTTAAGAAAAGGTGTGCTAATTGACCAGGCTTGTAAAATGTCACGGAATTTTTAAAATGCCAACTTTGTACAGTTTTTAGCTCCTGAATTGCTATTTGATAACTTGAGCGTTTTTGCAGCAGGCCTACCGGTGACGCCATTTCATGGGATCTCAAAATGCTCGCCAGTTTTGGGTCAATTTCAGTTTTTGTTTTTTTTTTCTGTTTTTTATTTTTTTGTATTAAGGAATTACGAATAGCATTCATGCAGTAATTCGGAGACTTAATATTGCTTTAGTAATCAGTAATATTGTTTCATTTATGTTTTATCTCGATTACGCGCTCCAAGCTTTATTTTAAACAAACTTTAGCGTTGCCAACCTGAGAAAAAAGTATCACAAACAAAATTCCCAAACAAAATTTTGATAAAAAAAAAAACGTCAAAATTTATACCAATCGACTAAAACTCCACAACGGCGAATGTTTTATTCGGCCTTTTTCGCCTCTTTACTTGTCAAGAAAGGCACAGTGGCCTACCGTAGAGTGGCAAAACAGCAATCCTTTGACTTATATCAATGTTAAGTCAATGTTTAGTTGTTTACTTTTTAATACTTTCAAGTGTTTAGTGAAGTTTTTTCTGCTGAAACGGAGAGATTACAGTTGGTAACCGATCCATACGTGATCGATTGCAAATCCCGAATGCTATTTTCTCTTTTTATATTTACTGCTAAAAGCAGAATTATGAAGGATAAATTTAAATCTGTGTTAAATCAATCGCTTTAATAACGATTTATATATAAGAGTGTTTCTTGATATAGCTCAAAACACCAATGTGACGTGCCTGCATGTTACGCGCTTAGAATGGCGAAACAGAAAATGGTTTAAATATTTTGAATTTCTACATGTTGCAACGTCTAAGTGGAAATTTTTATTTTTGTTTTAGCTTTTTTTGGAAATTTTTGTTTCGCAAAGCCTGAATTGTAACAAAAGTACCATCGCTATCAAAAATATGACATGGACTCGGATTTGTAGCTTATAGGTGACACTTGCTGAATAATTGCCGTATTTATTTTGCACTTATTTATTTAAAAGCGTTTTGTTTAAAACAGATATTTATTGCAAATAACTGCAGAAAATCACTCAAAGCGTAGTTGTGCTGTGATAGCCTTAATTTGATTTAGTGATTTGACATAAACTTTTTATCTGCTTATAAAAAAAATTCTGGTGCCATTGCCAAAACTATTGTGAAAGAAAATTGTTCTATTATTTTGTATGCAGTATTTTGTTTTCACATTTTTACATTTCTAGCACATTTTTTGGATTTTTTGCAAAATAGAAATGGTTGACAAAGAAACAACAAAATGTATCGAAACTGCAATATCTTGACGTCCTTCATGGTCGACTCCTGGGAAGCCATGTCAACTTCCACTAAAACCATGTCAACAGAGGGGAGTCCTTGTAGTAGGGATAGCCTATGGCTGTCCTTACTACAAGGATCCAGCGATTTTTCACTTGTTTTTTTAAGTACCACAAGTGAAAAATCGTTTATTTCCTACTAAGCATCTGCCTCTTTGCAAGCCCATAAGGTTTGCCAGTTAAGCCAAGATGTTTGTTCAGCTGGGAATACCTTTGAAAAAGATAGCTGAGGGCTGCCGATGAGAGCTAAAAGCTCGAAACAGCGCTGTCCAGCTCTGTGCAAAAATGTATCGAGATGAAAATAAGGGTCGAAAAAACTGGACCTAAATACGGTATATTGTAGTCAAGGATGGCAGTACGGTACGGTAAGCCTCAATTTTTGCTGAGAAGTATACGATACTCTGGTACGGTACTCTTTTTTTGTAATGGTACTAGTACGGTACGTTGGTACGCTCTTTGAATTTGCCTACTAAACGTTTTATGTGCTACGTGCGGCCGTCAATGAAGATTCGTGCGACCGTGCCGGGAGTGCACATTGTCTAGGCCAGGGGTCGGCAACCTTTTGAATTAGTGGGTCACATTCAGTCCTAAAATCGGTGGTGAAGACCACAAAAACAGGTTTTCGCCGCGAGTTGAGAATCATTTCGACGGTTTGTTGCTGCACATTTATCATTGAAAAAAGAAAAAAGGTCGCAGGCCGGATGACAATAAAAGGTCGCAGGCCGGGTAAAATGCCTTAGAGGGCTGTAGGTTGCCGACCCCTGGCCTAGGTTATTCTCAAGTAATTATTATAGCCTCTTAATTTCTTGTTGCAATTGTGAAATGATGTCGCGAGTCACCGTCACAAGTATAGCCAATTTTGATGTCATAACTATTGCCTATAGATGCTAGGAGCCTAGGACTATCGTGGCATCTCATGTATTGAAGAAAAATTTGAACGGAAACAACTGCGACACTTCAGCTGAATACGCAGTGGTTTAAAAATCCCAGACTTTTCGCACATTGCGCCGGGTTTTTCTATGCAAAGGCAAAAGACAGCTGAAGCCGGCGCTAAATGTGTGAAGTAAGATCGTTGATTTACAGGCTAGTGATTTCAAAGTCAGTTAAAGTGGCGAGTACCGTAGTTAAAAGCCAGTATGGCAGTACGGTACGGTGCGTATAAGTACTGTGCGGTATGCGTCAATTTTTGCTTAGAAGTACGGTACGTTGGTACGGTACGCTTTTATTGTCAATTTTTGCTTAGAAGTACGGTACGTTAGTACGGTACGCTTTTATTGTAATGGTACGGGTACCGTACGTTACAGAGTTGTAAACGGGCCGACAAGTTCAGGCCCGACCCCGAAAACTAATTTGAAGGCCAAATCATGCCCGAAAAAAAACGAAAGTTAACTTAGGTCTGAAAAACGTAAGCGTTATTGCAAAGTTATTTTGATATTATTTTGGTGCACCTCAGACAAAAATCAATTCTAAGGCCCGAATTAAGCCCGAAAGTTTGTCAACTTTAGGTCCTAACCCCGCCCGAACCCGAAAAGCCCGGTTTGACTTATAACTCTGGTACGTTGGTACGGTACGCTTCAAAAATTGAACTGAAGTACGGTACGCTGGTACGGTACGGTTCAATGGTGCGAGGTACGTAGTACGCAAATTTTAAACGTACCGTACCGTACTGCCATCTTTGATTGTAGTACTGTAAAAGAATAATTGATTGATCTATATTTATCCTTTCACTTACGAGAAAGTGACGGTGGCACTTTTATTTTGGACGAATCGAAAGAAATGTCGTAAAGGTATTTTTATTGTCTTGATTTCGTAATAGAAGCAGTAACCAGATATTATGTTTGTTACAAAACGTTGAAAACAATAATAAAATTTACAACCAAACAACACAAAAGAAGAGTCAAAAACAAATCGACTCAAGCTTTTGAGATCATCAAAAGACAAAATAAGGAATTCTATAGTTAACATACGTTAATCCAGAAATTTACCTACACACTAAGATATAGTGCAACGAAACAATAGCTGCTAACGCAACGCCACATATACTCTCCTCCCTGAAAGGCCCATGTACCCAAATCCAAGGTAATGGGATAATGCGAATTACCAATTAAATCAGTGTTGCAATTGCAAAAACAATGTTTACAAGCTGCGCGATGATTTGTTTCACCTTTTAAACAATGGTGAAAAGAGGTATCCGATTGCGATATTATGACGACAGAAAAAAGCACCACTGAAATAGAAACATGATATCACTGATCACGTGATCTTGCACCAATCAGCTTCTTCCAGCAATGAACACATAATCCTTATTTTGTTTCGTCATTCAACATTTCATTTGAGTTCATTCCGACCTTTTTAATAAATCTTTAACTTCACATTTTCCCATGGCGTACTATACCATTTTTGTTTTGTTACTTGAAAGTTAAATATTTGAACTGCTTAAGCGTATAACCTATAGTAGTCACTGTTGTTGCACAATGATCAATGAGCCTTATAACATTTGATTGCTTCTGAAAATGCTCGCAAAAATATCAAAAATAGATAATGAAATCGATCATTTACTGACCATCAAAATTTTAAATCTAAAAACAATAACTTAAAACTTCTTACAGCCTATTTTGTCTTTCGACTCGTCAGGAGGCAACTGGAGAGTTGTGAGGTTAGCGATAGTCAGCGCCCGACAGAGCAAAATCGTACCTTTTAGGGCTTTTAATCAACACTGTTTTATCATGCAGATATACCCTCCTGGAAAATCGAGAGACGAGACACGTTGAAGGGAATTTTGGTGGTTGTTTTTAGATTTTAAATTTTTATGGTCTGTGAATGATCGATTCTGTTAAATGAGGCCTGAAGGCAAAATCAATGGGGTATTCAAAATTATGCCAATTGTGTTGGACTAGATTGGGGTTGACTCTATCTTTTTTGACCGAGCCGTTTCGGAGATGTTCTACATAGATCAAACACGACGTAGGGGTTTATATTACAGAGGTGGAGTCGAGGACACAACGCTCTAGGCCAAGGCTCTAGGCCAAGGCTAAGACCACAAAAAAATTTCAAGGCCAAGGACTGCCCTTCCGAGGATAGATCTTCTCGAGGTCAAGGACAGGAAAGCTCGAGGCCAAGGCCAAGGACCAAGGACGCAGGACGCATCTCCGAAAAAAAATTCCTCAAAAAATTTTTCAGGCGATCTCAAATCAAATCAAATCTTTCATTATACTCGCTGTATTACGCCCAAGCGTGTAACGAGTATGCGGGGCCCATCTCCGCGTCATTGCGCCCGGGCGACACAGCTCTTTTCGAAGAAAGTCCCAGCAGTGGCGAGCCGTTGGCAACACTGTGTCCGATTTGACCGGCCCAAGATTTAAACCTCAGACTTTCCGCTCCAGAGACGAACGCGTTACCGCTCGACCAACTGGCCGGTTTCAGGCGATCTCCAAAAGAGGAAAACAAAATAAGGTCTTCGCAAATTTTCTACGAGGTTTCTGGCGTTTTCCAACAAAGTTTTGACTGTTTAAAAATAGTGCTGTCCTCGAGCCGAAGACAGGGCAATTTTCGAGGACTTGAGGCTTCGAGGCTAAAGCCAAGGACTTGACCTTCGAGACTAAGGACTTTAAAATGTGTTCCCGAGGACTCCACTTCTGCTCTAATGTTATAACTTTTATTGGCAACCCTGACGTAAAAGCATTTTTAGCGATTCTATCTCAGTTTTAACCTAAAGCAACGCCGCAATTAGACTACTGCATTTGAGCCGTTCGGCTGCACACTAATCAGTTTGATCTTGTTAGCAGAACAGATTAGAGTTGGAAGCAAGAGTATAGACTGTTTGGTGGCTTAGCGATCTCAATAAAAATCAAAGTGTCAGAAACATTTGAGGGTAAATCATAGGCTTGTCTAGCAATAAAGTTTTTATTACTAGACTACAAACTCATAATACCTGTACCTGAGTCGGCCTATTGTATTTGCTTGCGGTATTTTGTGACCCTATAGAATAAACTTTTCCACCTGAGTTGCCAACGATAGCCTACTAGCCTTACGTTCTCTTGTTCTTAAACGTTTGTTACTTAGGCTTCCAAACAGTCTACACTTTTTTTCAACGCGAATCTGTTGTGCTGACAAGATCATACTTATTACTGCGCAGCGAAACGACTCGATTGTATAGTACACCAACTACGGCTTTGCTTTAGGTTAGAACTGAGATGGCGTCGCAAATGCTATAAACGTCAGATTGCTAACAAAACTTATAACATTAGAGGTTCCTACGTTGTGTTTAAAGTGTAGAATATCTTTGGAACGGCTCGGTTAAAAAAAATTGAGTCAACGCCATTCAAGTCTAATAAGATTGACCGAACGTAAGACACCCATATGGATTTTGCCTTCATCAGTCCTCGTATAATTCTGCTCTGAGAAATGACCAAAATTCTAAAGCAGCTGGCGGTAGGCCGTTATTTGAATTCGTTTCTTGGACAGTAGGCCTACAGTGTACATCAGAATTGTAAACGGGCCGGCTAGTTCAGGCCCGAACCCTACCCAAACCCGAAAATATAAGGCCAATCCCGGCCCGAACCCGAAAACTTATTTGAAGACCAAATCATGCCCGAAAAAACGGAAAGTTAAGTTAGGTCTGAAAAATTTAGCAATGTTGCCAATAGTGTTCCCTTTAAGCTGTGCGCGTGTGAGCGCGCACACAGACTTCAGCGACTGCGCACACGAAAAACTTTGAAAATTACCACAATAAACTTCACGGACACAAACACCAATCGATTTTGGGTGAAGACTTTTTTTTGTTTTGGTCTTCATCTAAATTCGGACACAAAAACCGCTTTGGTTTCGGACACAAAATTCTGGGAGAATTCCCACAAACAGTGTGCACACGCCAAAACTCTCTGCGCACAGAGAGCACAAAAAATTCGAAGGAATATTGGGTGCCAAGTTATTTTGGTTATATTTTTGTGCACCTAAGACAAAAAGCACGTCTCAAGCACGAATTAAGACCGAAATTTTTGTCAACTTTAGACCCAAACCCACCCCGAACCTGAACCCGACCAGAAAAGCCCTGCTGGTTGTACAACTCAAAAGTCTAAAATAAAACAATATTGTTTAATGTCGAGCACTTTCTAAAAGAACCCACCAATACAACATTAAAAACTAGATAAAATTGCACCAGAAAAATAAAAGAATAACAACAATTCTAAAAATGGTGTAGCCAATTGGAAGTTGTTGGTAACCTTTAACAAAGTGATAAAAACTTCCCAGTAGAACAAAGTTCTGAACTAGTTTAAAAGGTAAAGATAAAGGTTTCAGCTTGACATTTTCAATAAAAAAATGAATTCATAAAAGTTCAAAATTTAAAAGCTTGAAGTTTTAAAACTCATCTTTACAAAAATTCAGACTGTACAATATCCTGAAGCCCAATTGATATTTTATAAAACATGTTTAACAAGTTTATGTTTCATAATCTTAAGTGAAGAGGATGTAAACTCAAGCACTCCCGTTGGGCGCCCGCAACTTTTTGACAAAAAAGATTTTGACGTGGTCGGTTCTAAACCCAATTATTCTAGCTCTAACTCTTACAGACCTTTGACGCGAAACCCTAAAGTAACTTAACGCGACCAGTCCAAACCTCTTGCCAACGTTCCCTCTAAGAGCTTGCTTAGTGCGCGGAATGAAAGGTCGTATGAGCTCCAAATAAAAATTTTTGCTGCATGCTAGTTCTATTAAGTTAATCCGGAAATTTGTCCCCAAATTCAGGTGAAGACCAAAAAAAAGGTCTTCGCTGCATTTTGGTTCTGTTTCATTCCCGAATTTCGGAATTGCCCCCAAATTCGGGTGAAGAAAAACAAACAAAAAAAGTAAATCTAAATTATGGGCTTGCTTCCGATTGAAAGCACGTATTTACCTTGTCTTTTCAACACTTATGCAATGCGCGGAAGAACTGAAGTACTGTGCGGGGGTTCTAGGCTATCTGCGCGGCCGCGCAACTGCGCAGGTTTAAGGAAACATAAGCTCTTACATCCAAGCGTAACGAGTACAATCGAAAAAAGATGTTGCAACCATCGTTCAAAAAATTCTTGGAATGCATCAAATCAAGTCGTTCATTGTACTCGCTGTATTACGCCCAAGCGTGTAACGAGTTGCGCCCAAGCGTGTAACGAGTTGCGCCCGGGCAGCACATCTACATTCAAAGAAATGTCGCAACAGTGTCGAGCCCTTGGATACACTGTGTCCGATTTGACCGGCCCGAGACTTGAACCTCAGACCTCCTGCAGCAGAGACGAACGCGTTACCGCTCGACCAACAAACTGGTTTATTGAAATGTATGTCATATTAAAATTAGGAAATGTACAGTGATTGCTTTCAAAGCTATATGCAACCATAAATAAAAATGCTATACTCTATATTAACTCAATTTAAATCTTCAATCTTCTGAGAATTAAAAAAAAAACTTTTTTTTCTCGTAGGCTAAGTTTTTTGGAAAATGCTTATTTCTATTTTATGGCTAATGTAATTTGCATGATATAACCGTTTTAAGAATAGAAAGTGCATATAATATTGCACAATACAAAAGTCCATTAATTTTTTTTAATAGTTTTGATATAACTTCATAAATTTACGTTGCCCTGCATAAATTCTACAAAGAATAAACCTGCTGAGACATTACTGATGGAAACTTTTTTTGTTTGTTTTTGCCATTGTTCTAAAAAATTATATGGTTTAACGCGAACATGCAAATAACTTTTCCAATAAAATCATTTTCAGTGTTTTGCAACAAAAATGCAACTATAACATGCGAGCGCAAATGACGAAGCAAAATATTACAACATGTGACATTTTGTTGAAAAATTAATTAATTACACTACACATTGAAAAATGCAGTGCAAACAAGTTTAAGCGTAAAGTTTTTTCGATCAATTATGATAATGAGACAATAATGTTTTGTACCAATCAGAGAATGAATAACAGAGCTAATAATGTTATTGAAGCTACTGCCCACAATTCTTATTGATTTAAAATGCGTTATGGTATATTTTAAAAATAAAACCAATTCTAAATTCAACAGTTATTTGTTCTGAAAATCTGTTGAATTAATTTTCAATCAAATTGTTAAAATAGAGTTATTAATAACTAGATCAGAGATATTAAGCTTTATTGGGAGTCTTTTGATCTTGTAACTCCTTCTTAGTATCCAGAAGATGGGAACAATCAAAAGCAATTCAAAATACAAGCTAGCAAGCAATGTACTGTATTACAGTATTTTTATTACTGCTTCATAGCTTTTTGTCAGAGAAATTCCACAAAGAAAGCGCGATTTTATGTTACAGTATCATTATGGCACACAATTATACAATTCCTTTCTGTTTTGATGCGGTTCTTTTTAACAAAAGAAACTTATGGATTAAAATAAATGCAGAACAAGCTTCCTTGTACACTGGTAATATATTTTCGTCGTTCTTTTCTGTTGTAAAAAAACAGTTGGCAAAATACAACAAGTCAGAACATGCGTCACTTGCCTATTGATGGGGTCACTGTGCATGCGTGTATAATTATGTTAAACCTTCAATACTGTAGTTTTATAGATTATTTGTGCGTAAATTTTGACAGTTAGTTTGATTAATGTTATCGATTTTGCTTTAGTGTTAACTCAAAATACAAAAAACAACAAAAATTTTTAATCAGTGAAGCATATTGTAAACGAACAAGTCAATATGATAATGATAAAACAATTCATTGGAAAAAAGAGCGTTTGGTGCCGTATATTCTGTCAAAAATGAAAACTCTACAAATGCTGTGTATAAGGAAGAAAATAAGTTACAAGAGAAAATTAGCTTTAAAACTCCCAATAGAAAGTATATGAAATGCAAAGAATGGGCAAATATTTCCAAACACACTTTCCATGCCGTAATTATGATTGGCCAACTAGACTTTTTTTTTATAAGAAACAGTAAGTTTTGAATTGAGGCTGGCTGTTTTTGAATATTCAAGAATTTTTAGCTTCATTTGCTTTTAATTTGTTCTTAAATTTTGTTATTGAAATGATCTTCAGATAAACAATGGCAATACAGAAAATTCCAGGAAAGCTCTGTTGCTTTTAATACAAATTTACATTGTACTTATACTGGTCTGTGTTCTTAACTATTTTATCCATTTTTTAGTTGTGATGTTTTGACGTTTGCTGACCAGCGCTTTTAATATTCAATCGTTTGCGTGCTATCTGGCCTAAAAGCTACACCAGCGCGGAAGCCTAGGGAAGAGTCACCAGAACGGCGACTACTTAAAAACAAACTATGCAAAAAAGTTGTCTTCGCGTAGGAATCGAATCTGCAGCTTTTGGATTACCGTGGACCGGTATTAGAGCAGTAAACCGGTAATCCAAAGGCAGCAGGTTCGATTCTTGCGGGAAGACAACTTTTTCGCATTGCTTGTTTTTGAGTAGTCGCCGTTCTGGTGACTCTTCCCTAGGTTTCAGCGCTGGTAGCCTTTGGACGAGATGGCACGAAAACAATTAAATATTTTATCCATGAAACTGAATTAGAGTGGTTTCTAGAACCATCTGGTCTACCGGGCATGAAAATCGATACTATAGGTAGGCTAGCTTACTAATTGTTTTTCCGGTAAAGGCGCACGTTCTGCTAATCGTGTACCTTCACCGAAAGAACAGTTAGTAGGCTAGCCTACGTATAGTATTTTATCCATGCCGAGGCTGAGTTTGTTCTTAATTTGTTCTATACTTTTTAGCAAAAATGAGCCTCTTGTACTTGTAAAGTTGTTCTGATAAACAACTAAGTTAATTGTTTTTGGCATATTTGTTTGAAATCATTTCTGGAATCGGTGTCCCTAAAAACACAAAAAAAAGAACTTTTAATTTCAGAAAACTGGATCAAAGCAAGTCGGAAAACCAAACATGACCCTTTTTTTGGTAACATTTGAAAATAATTTAGTATTTTGGATGTTAGGGTTTGACGTAATCAGCAATAGAGTACTTTATGCAAAATCCAGAGCAGAATAATTTATATTGCAAGAAACTACTGCCTGTAGATAGAACCTTTAAGTTTTCTTTTAGGAATCGCGTAGGCTTGAAACAGGTTGTAGACCGTAAGGGGATATTTTCTCTCCCTTATTGCAATATAAATACTTATTAACTTATCAATTATTTGTAGAAAATATTAAAGTAAAAGAAAATTTGTTCCATGTTTGAAGCGTTTCTGTAAAAAATGACGAAATGAATTGCTGTAACATCGCTTCTGTACAATCTATTTGCTGCGTTCTCTTTATTAATTACTATAGAATAAAGAACTATGATGCAGTAATAAGGCAGTAATTAAATCCGCCTTAGAGAACTGTTTCAATAATTAAAGCTAGAAAACTTCGTTCGCTTTCAGCAGAAATGCTACACCAAACGCCAACACTAAAATGCAGTGCTGCGGGTTACTTTATTACCGCATACCTCTATGCTACCGAAACGGTCAATTCGGGTTAGTTTCTATGTAGAGTTAGTTTACATAATTTACAATAGCATTAATATTCGCAACTTTCATACTTAATTTTCAGCATTGAAAGAGATAGTGTTGAAGCTTCCATAGTGTTTGGTGAGGCAGATAGCAGCATGACTTAAAGACAAAAGAGTGCTAGGTTTCTTCACTTCCTTTCGGGTAAGAGAATTTTGTAAATAAAAATGCAATTAGAAACCAATTACACTTTGCTTTTAAACTCATATTTTTGCAATTTGCAGCAGAATCTACATTTTGTTATGTTAATTAAATCAACTTTTAATGGCTGTTTTCGAACCAGGAAGAACATCTCTTCAGTCTGGCATTTAAATATGAGAGGATCGAAAATAACATCGTGGTCTGCCTTCAAAGTAGCCTGGAGCTTAGCCATCATTTTTTGAAATGAGAATTGACCCCAAATCCACTGCAGTTTATAACATCTTTTTCTAGGTAGATATGAAAGCCTATTTTAGACAGGAAAATTATAATCATTTAGGAAAATCTATCCAAAGCTTTTTTAAAGAATTTTTTGACTTGATTTGCAACGTTAGAATGCAGCATCCGTAAAAGTTTATCTTCCAGCCTTATGCAAAACACAACTATTATGTTTTTAGCATTCTCATCATTAAATTTAGCGGAAATTTTTATCTACGTTTTGCTTGCAACTTCAATTTTGCTTCGGTGGAAAATACATTAATTCGTGAGTGTTTAGTTTTGTAACAAAATCGATTGAGCAGATTGCAAAATAATTTGGTTACGTAACAGGATTATGCACGTTCAAGCGATTTTGGTGATTTGTGATTGCAGCAGCTACAATATTTACATCTAATCTCTAATCTAGTGTATAGATAATAGCTATGGCATAAGACAAGGTCGTCAGCGAGCAAATTCAAACACAATAATATTGACACTAAATTAAAAATCTTGCAAATAAAAGTAATTTTTGAGCCAAATAAAAACAAATACTTCGACTCAGAACAAACTTTAAATTAACACCACGTTCTCAAGCTTTAGATTTTTTTTGCAATGGAGTGACCATTTTACCGAAAAATTTAAAGGTTAAAATAATAAAACAAAAATAAGCTACATTCATCAAAGTATTTTTCACTTACCGGTACCTTTTTAAAGATCAAAATTAGGGTTTGAGTTAGAGTTTAGGCTAGGGTTAAATTTGGAGTTAGTTTGAAAGTAAGGATTTGAGTTTAGGTTAGATTTAGGTCAGAATGAATAAAAAAAAAAAGAAAAAAATTTATTTCACCGCATTGTGCCATGTTCGCCGCTTCTTGGTATGTGAAAACTGAAAACCCTATAATCATATTCTATATGTATTCCTCAGCTAAAAACTAACCATGAATCCCTCTCTTTTGGAAGCAGATCGGCAATTACCTCATGCAGTCTGGACGGATGGAACCTGAATACACCGCAAAGGTCAGCACTGCTGGCTGAAGACCTTTTTCGAACAAAAAACTTATAACGTCTGGTTCATGGTTCAAACCCCTTACAAAAATCCTGCTTGCACGCCTGACACCTTTGATTGTAACACAGTATGTACAGTTTGTACACATATTTTATGCCCTGGAATTAACTTTGCCTCATTGGGTATCGCTACAGAAGTTAAATCTTATTCAAATAGAAACACTTTTATGAAAAGTTTTACAAATTTTCGACTTTTACAAATTAATTGCTTTGAAAACCTAAAATTCATCAAATTTTTGCAACGTCAAATCTTTCGTTGCTTTTTACAGCACAAATTTTGGATCTTCGCTTACAAATTTAAACAACTTATTTGATCTTCAACTTTGCAGTATTGGGTATTATTTTGCAATGTACTACATTGGTTGATAACTTTTAACCCAAGTACGAAATATCAAAAAAATTGTATCATAAAAAGTCGTTGATAAGAAGAATAAAAGTAAGCCAAATGATGGAATAAAGAATTCATGTTAAGAAAAGCAGTTAGCAATTTAGGAAACACTTACTAAATTTTGAAAAGAAGCCAAAAATTAAATAATTAATCAAAAAATAAATGATCCTCTTCTCTAAAATTATAAATATAAATGACTTAAAGAATTTATTCTTTACCAATTGACAGGGATAAGAGTTATGCGATTTTGAAAAATCAATAATATTTTTGATGCATAAATATTAATTATTACGCATCTATCAATGGTAAAAATATCATTATTAATGACCAAAGTTTTAGAGTTATTTTACCCACCATAATTTATACAAAATTTTGAGGTCCTTCATTCAACAGAGTAAATTTGAAAATATTTAGATAAACTTGTCAAGTCCCTTTACTCCCAATCTATACTTAATATTCAAGTCTAAAACGTGTTTAAATTCTTACATATAGATTTGGTTTAAACGTTCTTCGTTACCGTACTGGGTTATAAAGTGTATGGGGGAATGTAGCCACTCAGTTTTGCTTGGTTGCTCTCCTAGAAACATATGTTCTCTGATTCATTTTTTTCGAGCAACATACAAGGAAACTCTACTTTGAGCTCTGAGGGCCCTACTTTATGCGGTTTTTACCAATCACGCGTATTTGCACGCAGAAATACGAGTATTATTTGACTACATGTGTCTTACTTTTTTCCTTTTTTTTGCTGTTACATTGAAAAAGATATCACGAGTATTTCCACTCGTAAATACGCGTGATCGGTAAAAGCAGCTTTATGGCAGTTTTTTGAGATCTGAATTGCATTTGGTCACCGACATTTTTACAACACACTATATATCATAAAAGCGGTAAGTAACGTCACATTATCAGTTATTAGGCAACAATCGACATTTAAACATTAACATGCAACGTTTAAAATGCTCTCTTAGTTAAGCTTCGTTTCGGGTTTATTAGACTTATCGGGTGAGTGGTGTAAGCGCAAGTAGTTCAGACAGGGTTCAGGTTTGAGAAATAATGGCTCATGGTATTTATAATACTTTGTAAGCATCCGAAAGCCATGAACATTTAATTACAAAAACTAATCAAATTTTTCGCAACTCTGAGGTATACTAGCACCATTGTCTTTATACACAGACAATGCTAGCAAGCACTTCACTCACATTATCTGCTTTCCCATTAGCTAGGCGACTGTTTCATCAGCATCTGAATTCACACATAGCCTATCCTGGCAGCCCACCCGAATCTTCAAACCACACACGAGAGTGATTTCTGCACTTGCCATTGTACCCTCTTTTCAGATTACTCTCGAAGTCTGACCACAAGGTTAAGGTAACCAGAAAGAGAATTCTCGACCAGAAGGCTGCCACGCTAGCACTGCACTTAGTTCAACCGCATTGCGGTAGCATCAGTAAGCATGGACACCATATGACAATACATAAGCAATTTACCACGATTTCCTGGCAAAATAAATGCTAAGAAAACTACTCAACTTTACTGGCAAAATAAATAGTTTTGGAATTTTTTTCAACAGGTTGAGATTTTGGAAATCATATAGGCCTAGTCTAGGCCTATGATCGTCTAGTCAGCAAAAGTTGTAGTTTAAATCGTCACACCAGTGCCAGTTGCTGGATCAGCGTCTCGAAGTAGGGAGACCTATTTGCTATCTAGTCTCATTCAGACACTTTTTTAGTATAGCAGCAGGGAGTAGGAACAACAATAGTTTGAAATTTAAACTAGCCTTTAGCTAAAATTGTAGGTTAATAGAAGGATCAGTGGTTTAGTCCTAATCAGTGGCGCAAATAGGGGGAGTGGGTTTAGCAAAGTCATCTAGAAAACTTAGCCTAAAATACAAGCGTTTTAAAACTTGTTTTGGCTCCACTTGTAAGTAAGAGGGAGTTGAAGGAGATGGAAAATTTAATTCTTGCAAATAGCGGTAACGCGTTCGTCTTTGGAGCGGGAGGTCTGATGTTTAAATCTTGGGCCGGTCAAATTGGACACAGCGTTGCCAACGGCTTGCCACCACTGCAAAATTTCTTTGAATGGAGCTGTGTTGCCCGGGCGCAATGACGCGGAGATGGTACCGCAAACTCGTTACACGCTTGGGCGTAATACAACGAGTATAATGAACGATTTGATTTGCAAATAACTTTCTATTTTTGCAATGCAGTTCTTTCAAATGGTTCTAAAAATGACTGAATAGAGTCAAAATGGCTATTTCATCCAAAAAATTGCAAAAATCGTTTAGCAGCTGGGCGCTTCATCCTTAGACCCCCGTTTGTGGCACGCATAGTAGTACCGGTTTGCTCGACACACTACTAAAATGACTCGTTTGTCCAACAAAAAATTTTAGCTTGGGGTTGAAGCCTTCCTTTTTAGCTTGGGGTTCACACCTTTAGCAAAATCCTGGAAGCGCGCTCCTGGAGCTAATTTATCGAGTTTTTGTTCCTGGCCAAGAAAACTTGGTAATTAAATAAGATTACATGATTGCAATTGCAAACCCATCGAACCTGATTACGTTTTGTTTTTTGTCTCGGTTTTTCAATTTCGCCAAACTGCTTGCAGTCGTAGTTTTTTGTATTAAAATATTACAAGATACATGAAGGGGGGTAGAGTGACCATACGTCCCGGTTTTGGCCTGACAGTCCTGTTTTTGCACCCTTTGTTCTCCGTCCGGACTTACCCAAGACCAAACATACAAATGTCCCCCCCTTTTTTATTTCAGTTATGCATTAAAGAGAAGGGGTGCCCAAAGTTTTTGAGGTGAGGTCCTTTTGTACTTTTTTGAGCTTGAGCGGCCCACACAATCAGTGCTACACCAAATTTGAAGTAATTTTCGGCCGGAGATGTCGGTTTTAGTGAAATTTAATGAAGTTTTCTGTTCGGCTTACTTACCTTTGACGATAAAATTAAACTTATATAGTAAATCTCGAGACCAGCAGTCGCGGGCTGCACGCAGCTTCTGAACTTACTTTCAGCAGCCCTGCTTTAGAGCAAGAGCATAGATTTATCTTAGAACTCATAATTTTTGTTGTGCCAATTCCACTTTGAATTTCATTTTGACGTTTATTGTGTCATGATTTTCATGGGGGAGCTTTCATGTCTATACTTTTGGTTGATATGTTTGCTGCGAGCGACTTATCGTGAGATGGTACGTTATGCAAGCTTCAAATCCTATTTATCGCCAATCATCAGCTTGCTAAGACAGCTAAGTCTAGCATTGCAATGCCACAAAATACTGTATTTTATCCCAGATGAACATTGTAAAGGCTAAAGCTTCTAAGGCTCCGCCCCATACCGAGCTTGGGGAGCTTCCAGTACTTACCAGACCTTCTAGTTGGATTTGATTTGGGTACAGTAGTCTCATGCCCTCTTAATTGTTTTATAATGTTTGACACCAAAGCCTCCTTGCTCCTTCGGCCCTGCAACATTTTTCGTTGAGTGCCCTTGCACAATATCGAATACAAATGTGTGAGCAAAATGGGTCCCACTGCCGCTGCCCCCTTGTGAAAAAACTGTTGGCCGTGGGCCTGCCAATCGTAAAAATGTTAATTTTAAGCATGTTTCTTTTCAACCTTCTGGCGATGGTCACCCTTGGGGGGAAGGGGCTTACAATCTTGGAATCACGCAACCTGCAATGTCTAGTTTCTGAAACTAGAATCATTTAAATTTGAATGTGCAATTATTGATAAGGTAACTAATATTTAAGGCTATTATGTAAATTAATTTTAGAAATGAAAACAAGCGCTTTAAAATTTATCGAACTTACAGAACTTTTAATTAGGCAATTTAAGTTTCGATGCCAGCAAGAAATTTAAAGTACATCTTGAGTGATAGCTTTTCAGCACTTCAGTAGGTAACTGTGAAACGTGCTAGATTACCGTAATTGTTCCTGCAAAATTTATGCAAAGATTTATAGCTGTTGTTGTTGATTATTTGTTGCTTCGAATGTAGTTTCGGCTAGGATTTTTGTGGATTTTGTTCAGCCATTGGGGCAGTCTACCAAAAATTTTGCATACTGGTATCCGTCTGCAGTTAACTGACGCGGATTAGAGCCAATTGTTCCAATGAAATGTGTTTAGTTGTTGAATGACTCAAAGTTTTCAGTTCAGTTTGTAGTAGAAATTTGAGCTTTTAAGTAGAAATTTGAATTTCAGTTTCGTTTTAAGTAGAAATTTGAATTTCGTTTTAAGAAATTGAATTTAAGTAAAAATTTCAGTTTTCAGCAGAAATTTGAGCGTTGTCGAAATTTGAGCTTTTAAGTAGAAATTTGAATTTCAGTTTCGTTTTAAGTAGAAATTTGAATTTCGTTTTAAGAAATTGAATTTAAGTAAAAATTTCAGTTTTAAGCAGAAATTTGAGCGTTGTCGAAATTTCCGCTAGGTATCCATTTCTGGCATCTCGCTTTTTGGTTGATTCTATGGAACAAAAAAGAACGATAAAAAGTGTGGCAAAATGTGAGGATGTACAAACATTAAAATTGAACTCAAATGCTTGATAGGAGCAGAGCCATTAAATAACAAATTACAATATTGTTGTAATAAAGTAAAATGCTTTAAAATTTCATTTTTAAAGGCTATTGGCAAAGATGGCTGCAGCTTGTTTATTTTATATGAAAACACAGAAAGGTACAATTTGCAAACAGCGATCTGATTTTATCGCAAAGATGTAGCATATATTTTTTGAAGTCATCAATTATTTTTGTTTTTTTCTCATAGCAATTGGTATATCGATCATCTGAAGCAACAACAAATCGTGTGTTTTCTTTTTTGATGATGCAAGGTTTAAAACTATTCGCTTGGCTAAATTTAGTTGCATTAGAGCTAATTTGGCTGGTATTACACGCCAGCTGAGGGACTACAAGCTTTCCAACACTAAAAAGTGTTCGAATAATATTTTGAAAGACGTACAACTATGTCGTTGCTTTATTGAATCGCCAACAATATTGCGTTTCCGAAACAATATTTCAAGTAGTACAGTTGTGTCTTTGCTATGTTTAGTTTATTTTGTAAAAAAGACAGAGCAGGGTTTGCTATGCACCGCTTTAGAAAGTACTAGGAGCCAGAGCTTTAAACGTTCTGCCTTTGGAGAACCCAGCGTTAAGAAAATGGCTTTTGAAGGTTGATTTTATGAATGTTTTTTGATTCGTTTGAAAGCTCAATTTTAGGCAAGTACTAATAAGGAATCCTTGTGTTATTCAAATCTGGCCCAAAGAAGAGAGTTGTCATTTTCAAAATTATTCAAGCATGCTCTTGAACTTAGTACATAAGTCACAGAACAGAGACAAGCCAGTCGTCAATGTTGAACACCATTTGGTTTGACAGATAATGCGTCGGTTTGTTAAGCTTGTATACACAGCCGATTAATTGAGGAAGTTCTGAGTAGACGAAGTAGAAATTAATATTTACTCAAGGTGTCTGATATTTAGCTTCATTTATACCGCCTATAGTGTAATCGATGCTTTGACCAAGATCTACGTGTTTACTATAAATAAGAAAACTGACCAAAGGCTAAGATGTACCATTGATTTTCACTATTACATGCTGTAACAGAGATGGAACCGGTCAGGATTTTCTCGACCCGACCGGTAAATTTCAAAATCATCGCCGGTTGAGCGGCCGGTCGACCGACTTCTGACCGGCCCGGTCGACCGGTTTTTTTACAGAAGTTTTTTGCTCACTGTTCAATGTATCTAATGGAAAATTTTCAAAAGGGGGGGAGGAGGGACATGGGTGAGGTGTTAAAATTTGTGAATTTGCACGGGAGTCTCAGAAAAAAACGCAAAAAATTTTTGCGTTTTTTTGCAAAAATAATTCAATTTTAAGACCTTTTTTGGTTAAGTTTTCATTTGAAAGACCTGTCTTGAGTAGCGCAAAACGTGCACAAAATAAGCATAAAAAGAGCTGGAGGGCACAAGCTAAATTATTAGACGCTCTTTCTAATGATATTATGCGGAGGTGGAGTCCTTAAGGACGTCTTTGGCCTCAAAGACATCCTCGAGGACACATTTTGAAGTCCTTGGCCTCGCAAATCAAGTCCTTGGCCTTAGCCTCGAAGGCTCATTTCCTCGAAAATTGCCCTGTCTTTGGCTCGAGGACAGCAGTATTTTTTGAATTGTTAAAATTTTGTACATCGCCAAAAAAAAATTTTTGGAAGACGTTTTTTTCTGGAGACTGCCTGAAAAAAAATTTTGAAGACCTTTTTTTTTGGAGAACACTAGCGCCTGAGTCCTTGGCCTTGAGAGGGTCTGTTCTCGGAAGGGCTGTCCTTGGCCTTGGCCTCGGATTTTTTTGTGTTCTTGACCTTGGCCTCGAGCCTTGTGTTCTCGATATTATGGAAAAGGCAAAAAAATAAAGGTACAATTTTTTAGCCATTGGTGACATATTATTTGCTATTTGCCGAGCAGCAAACACTAAACTGTTATGACATTGGCTAGAAAATATTCAAAATACAATGTTTCCCAGCAGTTTGTGGAAATGCTGCTACTTCGGAACAAGCCATGGCTAGTTAGATATAAAAAAAGAGCTATGTCTTTCTTGCCCATTGTAAAGTGTGGTAAATTTAAGTTGAAAAAAGCTTTTCAAAGCGGCAAGGTTTTAGCATGTACTAAAAAATCTGAAATCTGCGCCACTTCTACTCTTAAGCTGATTAAAATGATGCTAAAATGCCAGGTAGCGCACGCCTCTTCCACATGCATGCTTTATTAGAATCTGATTACGCGACTTTAAGGTATATTTTGCACTTTTTTGCTTTGAGCCGTGACACAAAGGGGGGGGGGGAGGATGGCACAATACTCCTATCCTAAATAAGCCCCAGGATGTGCATGTCTGAATGGTCAGAGCATATTATTCACAGCTTGAAACCATTCATCAAGTGTTTTCAGAAGGCGTGGTTCTTTAAAACTGTTTTTTTTTATAAAAAGTTTTATTTATGATAAAATAAATGTATATTTAGGTTGGTGCTAAGATGTCTTTTAGTTGCTAGAAAAAGGAATTTGACCGGTTTTTCAACCGGCTTGACCGGCCGGTCGAAGAATCTCGACCCGACCGGCAACCCGACCGGTGCCGGTCGACCCGACCGGTTTCCATCTCTGTGCTGTAATGTAGTGATAACTAAGCTGACACATTTTTTAAAGGGCCAGGGTAAATAAAGTGTTGCTAGCCAAATTTGGGTTGCAACTTTCCACTCTGGTCCGACTATTATGAAAGCACAAAATCTCTGAAAGAACATCCTGTTACAAATTGCGACACACATTCATTTTGCTTTCCTGTGGCAAAATAAAAGCAATGATTGACCGTTTTTGTGCTGAGTTTCACAACATTTGGTACTATAAAATTGCTTTATAGGTTTTTCTCAAAATTGAATCCTTTCGAGTATTTGGGCCACCAAAATTTTGTAAGCTCACACCTTTTTTCGAGTCGCGTTAAAAAGTGCTTTTTTACTCCAGTAAAATCATTAGATTGTACAGAAATGAAATGCAGAGAGTTCATATTGAAATATTGTAAATATGTTTGTAGAATTTTAACTATTCAAAAATAAGCAGATTTATCTTCGCGTATATCTGTAGAGCTGATGCCAACATTCGTACAGTGGATGACCTATATCACGTTGTTTAGCGCCATAGATTTTTCCTGCGACTTATTTCTCAGCTGAAATTGTAAGTTTTCATAAATTTTATTTTTTACGGGCATTTAAAAAAAGCAGTTGAGAGATGATTAATTTTACTGTGTTTTTCCACCCTGCCATAGCCCTGGGGTAATCTACTGTTGTCGATCGCTTTTTGAAATCGTGTTACTAATCACAAACTAGAAACACGAAAAGTAGAGGAACGCCAACTATTGAAATATATATTAAACAATAACTTGAAGCATGACGTGTTCTTTTTTTTTGTATTTCTACAGAATCACCGTTAGTTTTTAGCTACAACACGTTGAATTATAAGTATAAAATACCTACCTTATTTATGCACTTTATTTTTATGCATAACCATTCCAGTAAGAGGCCCGCGACTTTTTGACGCTAAGGATTTTAACGCGGTCGACATTAGCCCTAATCCTAATCCAAACCCTTACTCCGACACCTAAGGACCGGTCTACACTCTGCATAAAATCGTGAGCGTACGAGCTTATCGTTAGTTTGTTTTAACCAACTGGCAGCTTATGTGCTGGTAAGGTGATACGTCGGGCGGACTGAATTTTTGTTTAAAATTAAATAACGATACGCTCGTACGCTCACGATTTTACGCACAAAGTGGACCGGAGCTAATACGTTTTGACGTTAAATCGTAACCCAAATCATAACGACGTCGCGTCAAAATCATTGAGCGGTCTTTTAGGTTCAGTAGCTTCAGCACTGTCTGTTTATGTTTTGAGTAAGTAGAAAAGCTTCAACATCAAGTAAGGAAGCTTAGAACATTTCTTATTGCGTGAGAGTAAAGGTGCGTTTACACTGGACGCGAAGCAAAACGTAGCGAAGGTTGGCAACCTTCGCTAGTAGTCGCTTACTTCATTTGCATGAAATAGGCCAACCATTCAAAACCAGTTTCGTCTAAGTAAAGTTAAGCGACCGCTCGCGAATTTTGCTACCGGTAGAAACTTTCACAAGTGGTCGATGACGTCAAATTTTGGTTGCTTCACGTCCAATGTAAACGCACCTTACGAGAGAGACTCGAACCAGCGTACATCGTTTTATCAGAAGACTCTCTATGTACTTGACCAATGAAATTGAAGTTGGTTGATTTAAAAATTATAAAGATATTTGACCGTTCGTCTTCGACCGTTGCAGTTGAGTTTTTGCCAATTTGAGACTGACACTTCTTTGTATATTTAAACATCAGCCAAATTTTATTGTTTTTTTTATTGTTGTTTACTGGTGTAGAGTGGAATGCATGTCGTGGTGTAGCTAAGCTGTTTTGCATTTCACTGTCATAAATTTTAAGTCCGAGACTATATTACGACCAATAGGTATGTTAATTGATTTCTTTCATTGGTGATTTTTTGCTTTTAGTTTAAGGCATTTTCTATTTTTTAATTTTCAAAGATCCTAGACACTAAAGTTGGTAGAAGTTCTTTATTTGAGCTTTACTTACAAGAAAATGAATTGCAAAAACTATACGAAAAACTTAATGAAAAGGTCAAGTTTTTTGTATAAATAAAAAAAATTTAAGTTAAAACGTGCAAGTCGAGCGGTAACGCGTTTGTCTCTGGAGCGGGAGATTTGAGGTTCAAATCTTGAGCAGATAAAATTGGACACAGTGTTGCCAAAGGCTCGCCTCCGCTGTAATAGTTCTTCGAAAGGAGATGTGCTGTTTGGGCGCAATGAAGCGAGATGGGCCCCTCAAACTCATTACACACTTTGGCGTTATACAGCGAGTATAATGCAAGATTTGATTTGATATTTAGTGAATCTTTTACCTCATTTCTAGCTTTAAGATTTTCAAAATTGCTCTGAGTTTCTTTTTGCTTTCAGGATATTAATTAGGTAGTTGCTGCATCTGTAGCTTGTTGAGCAAAGGTCGTTGTCTGCATTTATTTAATTTATAAGAATACTCGGAGCTACGGTTTGCGGAATATAAAAGCTATTATTATCTGCGATAATAATCTACTAATTGTACTGAGCAAGGAAACCACCTACAATTATAGGCCCACAATTGAACGAATATAACAAGCAGATACGCAGCTTTACTTCAACCAAGTTTTAATCTTGAAAAGATGTAACATTGGTGCGATGTTTTCTTGAAGAGGATTATTTAATTAGACTAATACGTATATTTTTAGATTTTTTTTTTGGCATTTTGCTGTCAGATGCCTCTATTCATCGCATATCTTTAACAGTAAAACAGCGTGCATTTTTTGGTAATATGGTTTAAATTTTGATTAAACTGTAGCAACGATAGGGTTTGCCAACCATACCTCTGGCAGACACTCGCCTGATAATTTTTATATCGGTCAGTGGGCGAGTGGATAGAACGTCTGTTATTGAAACAACACAATCGGTTCGATTCCCGGTCGTGTCAAACCAAAGACAATCAAATTAATCTTTACAACTTCCCCGCTTGACGTTCAGCAATTAAAGGGACAGTGGTAGACAGGTGGGTAGGTGGCAGCTTGGCTTGAAGTCTGATAGGTCCCTTCTCTGTGTCCTGACCAAGGCGACTTGGTGAATAAACGATGCTCGGTAATTACAGTGAAAATTATTCCGGCAACGAGGAAAACTTTCTGTAATGTTTTGAATCTTATCTGGGGGTGTACATGATAAATGCTCTGCTCTTGAAATTGAATTAGCACTTTTTTAGTTTGCTTAAAACTTAACTCATTAGTTAAAGTTCTGTCTTATTTGACATGATATTGTTCATGCTTTTGTGGCATAATATTGCTCATGCTTTGTCTACATGATGATTTCTGGCAAAATTTGAGCAATCTTTTCAGCATCATTTATTTCAACGTTTTCTGAGACCAATCAATGACATTTTTGAACACTTTTAGAGGCTGTCAAAAACATTTGTTTGTGGTATAAATATCAAAATATTTTTCCAAACGTACATATGATATGAAACCGACAGTTTCGGTGAAAAAATTTTGCTTTGTAAGGGTTTTTTCTTTTGGTTAGGTTCATAGGTAAAAATTGCACGTATTTTTTTTTCGTTGATTTTCTCGTGATGATTTTTTGTATAATTGGAACCAAAGCAACCCGAAACCAAATTATTTTTAGATAAGCTAAAGTTTCCAAATGGCACGCGGCAATTTGACTCAACTATCACAAAACTTTTATTTATTTTGGCGATGCTGCAAGATTTTGCATGATCGAAGAAATGTGGTTGGAATGCGTTTTGGCAATTTCTTCAATTTTCACTTTGATCTTGTTTTGAAATTCAGAGCAAAACTCCATTCTTTTGATGCAAATCTGAAGCTGAAATAAGACTGCTAGTATACTAACAATGCGAAATCACTAAATTTTGTATGATTTTCATTTTCCTATTATCTGCATTACCTAATACAGTTTTAATAACGCAGCGTTTTTGATATCGGTAATTAGTTTACAAAAAAAATATGGTAATAGTATTCTTGAAGTGATTGTTAGCTGTGCCTTCTTTAAATTATCGTGATCAGAGAGTTTCAGGTTTTTTTTTAGTGATGACATTGGCTTTATTTTATAAAAGCTCTTAGACATGGAATATTGATTGAATAACACATATTACAGTAGCACCGATTAATATTTTAATCACATTCAGTGGAAACATAAGATGTGGTTATTATTGTTAATTTGCAGTAGGCTTATTAGTCAAAAACATTCACTAAAGAACTAATTTTCGAAGAAATGTGAGTAACCTTTAACCTATGAAAGGGAGAATGCGGGTTAAAAGAAATAGGCTGAAGTTCCGTATTATTTTCCTTGAAAAATAAACACGTAGTTGTTTATATTTTGTTAAATGTGTTGCACAAACTGGAGATGTTTCTCTTGATAATATCATAATCTAAAGGTTTGATTGATATGCTGTTAAGAAAATGTTTCATTTTGTTTGACTGCAACATCTGCAATCAACATGCCACATAATGTAAAATATAAATGGTTTCAGTTTTATACTCGTGATTAGAAGAAAAAAATGCCACTTTTTTGACTCTACTGAAACTTGATTAATGACGGCTGAACTTACCAGAAAAAATTAAAAAAAATTTTTGGCGAATTAAGTCTACAAGGTTGATTTATTTACGTCGGCGAGAAATGCTGTATTAATCGCATAATTTCACCATGCTATTTAAAGCTAGTGTAAACAAAATTTTAGCCTAAAAATTTTGTGGTTTCTTTTCCCAAGAAAATAGTTAGGTGAACCCTAACTCATTGTTTTCAACAATAACATTTCTGTAACAATTTACATCATTATCCGGTGGCTCTACAAATTGAACATTTCTTTGGTGCTCAGAGCTTGTCTGAAATTTGTGAAGTTCATTTTACTTCGATTTAACTTCTGTAACTTTTTGAAAACTACAAGGTTAAGCTAAAGTTCTACATGTAGGCAAAGAATAATAAATAATCAATGCACCGATTGGTTGGTCGAGCGGTAACGCGTTCGTCTCTGAAGCGAGAGATCTAACATTAAAATATCGGACCTGTCATATCGGACAAAGTGTTTAGTTCAGTTCAAGTTATTCGTCACAACATGGATCTATGGACACTAGCGAATCAATACATACTTCATTTAGAAAAAAAAAAACAAATGTTGCCAACGGTTTGCCACCGCTGTGATATTTCTTCGAAATTAGCTGTGTTGCGCGGGCGCATTGACGCTGAAATGGGCCCAGCAAACTCGTTGCATTCTTCAGCGTATTACATCGAATTTAAATGAAAGATTTGATTTAAACTACCCATTCTTAACTGCGACGACAAACATTTATTTTGAGGACTAAATAGGCGAAAATATATTTAATTGAAAAGCATTCTAGGTTATTGAATATAGCTAGTTAAAATTTGTTAAAACTTAACGAGACGGTTTCAACGTTATTGCGTTTTATCAAATATGTTAAAAAACACTTCTCGCTTAAGATCATCTAAGCCAGGGTGCGGTATATTGGGTATAAATTTTAGACGAAGCAAGACTACTAGAGTTAAACGAAAGACTCTAAAGCATGGTATTCACATCCTCCCTGCTAAACGTCCAGCATTACAAGGGTCTGTGTGAAGCCTCCACCGTGTGTGGTAGACAGGTGGGCAGGTGGCAGCTTGACTCGAAGACGGAAAGGCCCCTTCGTTATTGGCCTAAGCAACTTGGTGAATAAAATGTAATTACAATTACATGAAGCTTTAAATTACAATTACAAGATATAAAATAATCTGTTGGGATGTCGTAATTGTAGGCGTTTGGACAATTAGGAACACAGTTAGTTGCTTAAGTAAAATTAAAAGTGTAGTTAGAGTTGAAAGTTATTCCTGAAAAAGCAGTTTGTGTTTTAACTTTTACTAAACTCTCCACATAACTATCCAAAGATCTTAATGGCTCGTTTGTATTAAGCGCGAACCTAAACTCAAACTACGTTGAAAATTAGGCGATTTTCGCGCTCGATTTGCTGTTTTAATAGAAAGCGTTTTTCCGCGCGAAAACCAAAAATGTTTTATATTTAAACTTGATCATTTGTCCATGTAAATTATTATAATTACCAAACTATTGATTATAAACAAGTTTTGTTTTCTCACGGCGAACTCTACCATATTGTAGGAGTTGAAACCTATTTGAAATTTTGAACCAGATCAATTTTGAGAATATTTTAGCTGACGGCATTTAAAACAACAACACTAATTGTTGGAGAGCAATTACTTTTTTGTTTAAAGTCACTTAAGAAAAGAAAACAGCTCCTATATTTCATTAAAGAGAACAATTCTTTATTTATAATAAGTTAGTTTTGATGTTTTTGACGTTTGCTGGCCAAAGCATTTAATATTTAGTCGTTTGCGTGCTATCTGACCTAAAAGGTTACCAGCGCAGAAACCTAGGGAAGAGTCACCAGAACATCGACTACTTAAAAACACGCAATGCAAAAGAGTTGTCTTCCAGCAGAAATCGAACCTTCAGCTTTTGGATTACCGGTCCTCTGCTCTACCAGAGAGTAGTGGACCGGTAATCCAAAGGCTATAGATTCGATTTCTGCAGGAAGACAGCTTTTTCGCTTTGCGTGTTTTTAAGTAGTCGGTGTTCTGGTGACTTTTCCGTGGGCTTCCACGCTGGTAACCTTTAGGCCAGATAGCACGCAAATGATTAAAAATTAAAAAATGCTTATTTGTTTAACGTCATTAATGATTTTTTATTATGCAATATTTTTTACAAAAACAATTCAATAAAAACACTAGCCAAATTAAAAAAAAAGTAAAAACGATACCTTCTATTTACAGTACCATAACAAAACGGTGACCATGTTTTAACAATCATAGCCACTTAATTATACTGTTTTGTTCAATAATTAGGTTCAATAGCAAAAAGCAATGTTTAATCAAGCAAAAATGAGCTTGAGTCACTCCAATAACATTTAAGGACAACTGAAGTTAATTTCGTGAACATTTACAAACCGTCACCCTCGACCTAAATTTATTGGTTCTTAAACAGAAAAAAAAAGATTGTGCTCCATTATTGCTATTTGGACCGACAAAAAAAGGTTTATTGATCTGAAAAACACCGAAAATGATATTATAAAATAACAACGATTAATTGTTTTTACATTTTACCAAAAGACTAACATCGACGTTAGCAAAGTTGTTTAATTGTAATTTCAGCAGAAATTTAAGGGGTCGAGAAAAGAAGCGGTCGGCCTGTTGAAATTAATTTCAAACTTTATGCAATATCAAGTGTTTATTGCAGTGAATAGTACGCCAATAAATTTTAAGGAAACCTTTTTCGATAAATTTCTGTGCCCGCATATATTAAATGATATAGCTGCGTTGCATTACATTACAGTGTTTTGTTTGTCTGTGTCGCAGTGCAGTGACGTTGTATACGTGGTCATGTAGCCTAAATTGAGAACGCTAATTGTTTGAACACAAAAG
The DNA here is from genome assembly GCA_963965965.1 of Trididemnum nubilum. Taxonomy (NCBI): domain Eukaryota; kingdom Metazoa; phylum Chordata; class Ascidiacea; order Aplousobranchia; family Didemnidae; genus Trididemnum; species Trididemnum nubilum. Next base: position 11,230,842 of record OZ014488.1, on the reverse strand, counting down.
CCGCCGGAATGCCGCCTAAAATTTCGCTCTGGAGGCAATCTACGTGATTTTCCGCGCGAACTAAATTTCGTTCGCGTTCGCGCTCTGTATAATGGCCACGTTATACACAGCAAGAACGCGGGAAGAGGCGTAAAGGAGAAGGCGGCGTTCGCGGAAGAAAGGTCATAATATAATAAAATAAGCTCATTTATGCAGAGCGCGAACGCGAATCCGAATGAAATTTAGTTCGCGTGGAACACCGCGTAAATTACTTCCAGAACAAAAGTTTATGCGGCGTTCGCGAAAGCTTTTGTATTCAACCAATCAGCGCTCTCAATTTAGGCTACGTGACCACGTATACTACGTCACTGCACTGCGATACGAGACAAACAAAGCACTGTAATATAATTCAACGCAGCTATATCATGTAGCATATGGGGGCATAAAAATTTATGGAAAAAGATTTTCTTAAAATTTATTGACGTACTATTTACTGCAATAAGCATTTGACATAGCATAAAGTTTGAAATTAATTTCAACCGGCCGACCGCTTCTTTTCTTGACCCCTTAAATTCCCGCTGAAATTATAACTAAACAACTTTGCTAACGTCGAGGTTGCTCTTTTGGTAAAAGGCAAAAACTTTTTAATCGTTATTGTCTCATCAAATCATTTTCGTTGTTTCTCAGATCAATTAACCTTGTCGGTCTAAACATCAATTATGAAGTACAATGTTTTTTTCTGTTTAACAACCAATAAATTTAAGTCGAGGGTGAGGCTTTTTATGTTCACAAATTTTTACTTCATGTGTTCTTAAATTTTATTGGAGTGACGCAAGCTCATTTTTGCATGATCAAACATTGCTGTATGTTGTTGATCCTGATTATTAAAAAAACAAAACAAAACAGTATAATCCCTGGCTCTGATTGTTGAAACATGGTTACCATTTCGTTACGATACAGAACTGTAAACAGAAGGTATCGCTTTTGCTTTTTCTTTAATTTGGCTCATATTTTTATTGAATATTGTTCTTACAAAAAATATTGCGTAATAAAAAATCAGTTATGATGTTAACAAGTTAAGAATTGTTCTCCGTAATGAAGTATAAGAGCTAGTGTTTTTTTTTTGTTTTTTTTTCTTAAATGACATTGAACAAAAAAAGTGATTGCTCTCCAGTAATTAGTGTTGTTGTTTTAAATGCGTCAGTAAAATATTCTCAAAATTAGTCAGGTTCAAAATCTCAAATACTCTACAAATTCTTCAGTATGGTAGAGTTCGCCGTGACAAACGAACTGTGTTTATAATCAATAGTTTGTTGATTATAATAATTTACATGGACAAATGATCAAGTTTAAATATAAAACATTTTTGGTTTTCGCGCGGAAAAACGCTTTTTATTATAACAGCAATTCGTGCGGAAAATCACATGGTTTTCCGTGTAGTTCGAGTTCGCGTTCGGGCTATGTATAAACGGGCCTTAAACGAGTCTATTTTATTTCATTATGACTAGGGCCATTTTTATTTTGACCTAAAAAAATTAATTTTTGACTTTATCATTGCTAAATTTTGACTTAATGTGTTTGGGCTTAGTATGACGTTTTGATGAACGGATTTTGTAAAACATGCATTCAAGTGGTGCAAGGCAGCATAACGTAGAAAAAAAGAGCCAATCTGTATACCGATTACGCGTAAAAAACTGCCAAATAAAGCTGATACATTAGGGTGTTGCTTTTTTGGGGTCAAATTTTAAAATACACACTTTTGTAAGCTTCACCCTCTCAAAAGTTTCCATTGCACCAAAAACTGCTTCATACGAAGTTTTGCTGTAAAATTTTGATGTTTAGCGGTGGCGCAGTGATTTCAAAGTTGGCTTAACAAACACCAACTTATGCATATAGAAAGTTTTTTAATCAATACAATAGTCATGTTTACAGAAAGTTATTGCTGCATAAGAGTAGATTTCTTCCTATTCGGATCAATGGCCTGGTTGTTTTCATCAATCTGTAAAGCAGGGGTGTGCAAACTGCGGCCCACGTCCAGAAATTGTGCGGCCCGCGAAGGGTTGCGGTTTTTAAATAGAGTGCGGCCCGCGAACGTTTCACATGTTTTTTGAGGTGCTTGATAAAATCTGGGAAGAACAAATATAGCGCTCTGAACACAATGATCATGAGAAGAGAATAGCTTAAGGAGGAAAACTAAAGCCAGATAATTTTCTTCACAGTGACTTGACGTTTCGAAAACATATGGTTGATTAAGCTGTCGTCATCAGCAGTAGGTTCAGCTGAAATCATCTCTTACAGTTTTGTACGGCCTAGATGAGAGATGAGAAGCCAATGATGAAAGCTAATTTGAATATTTAACCTGCTGATGATGAGAGCTAATTGAATAATAATTTAACCCTTTAAGTGCCAGCGTGTTTTTGCAGAAATTTTCAAAAAAAATGCGTTTCTAAAAATTGCAATATCTCGAAATCTACAAATGCTAGAGAAAAGTTTAAACATAAAAGTTATCAGAAAAAAAGTGTAGCTTTCCATTATCCGGTACTTTTTGTTAATTTTTGTGGTTGAGTGAGCTTTATTTACTAAAATACACAAAAAACTTAAAAAATATAAAAATTAGCAAAATTTTAAACATTTCAGAAGTCTAACACTCCGTTTCGGTAAAAATAAAATATACTCGATATAGGGGCTTTCCTACTTTCCTTAGCCAGTTGCTTTGAAAAACTTCTAGTCATTGACAAAAGTTGGTTATAGCTCCTTGAACCCGCAAGAGATAAACAGTAATTTAGTAGACCAAGCATAACTACCTAATGAGTTGTCAGAATTTTGCAACATTGAAATTGCTAGTAGCATTTGTTCCTTTTTAAGAAAACTTGTTGATAAAGATTGATAGACCTAGGTCTATGTGTAGAAATACGTACCGGTACAACAGGCTATCCAAAACAATAATTAGTAAAATCTGTTCTTTCATTGATGAAGTTTCTGGAAGTGTTTAAAGGTTGGGAGGTCAGGAGGAGTGGAATATTGCCCGCAGAGTATTGTGCTTATTGGGCCTGCTATTAAAAAAGATTGCACACCCCTGCTGTAAAGCATACTACATTGTCTTTATTTTTGAAGCTGCTTGATTGAGGGTGGTGCAACCGAACTCCTTTCGAGGGATGAAGAAGCAGCGGAACTTCGCAGAGACTCAACAGTTGAGCTACACGCCAGGGTGCAGACCGCAGAGCCAAAGATAGATTTGCATAGAGGCTCAGAGGCAAGACAGTCAAGAAAAAGATGATTAAGGTCCTGTAGAAGGTGTCCACAGGCGCTGCAGAAAGTTTTCTTTACGACTGACTCACGATAATTGTAAGAGGCTTTGACCTTGGAAGCGAAGGCGGAAAGCTAAAAGCATATAGCGCTTGAGAGGAACAATTCCAACGGAGAAACTGTAGGAATGGGACAGTTGAGATAGGAGAGGAAATGTGAAAATGTGACGTCTCCATTTGTGACGCTGGATGCAACAAGTTTTGGCAATAGCTGGGGAGAGGATCAAAGGACCATCGCAGTAGCAAGGGAAGTTCCAGCTTTGGAAAGAGATTCAACATACTTACTTTCACGAACACCTGCATGACTGGGGACCCATTGGAAGTTTAAAATGACTCTGTTGGAACGTGAGGAGACATGAAACCAGACAGTTAAGAAGGGTCTTGGCCAGAGATGTAAGGGGAACTTTGAAAGTAGGAAAAGAGCTGATTGGCAGTCCGTAAAAGGACTTACTGAAAGTGACAAATCGTCTAGTGGCTGTTACACCAGACAAGCCCGTGCTCCAAGAAATGGGTTTCAATTGTGAAATGGAGGCAATTGGTTCAGCTGAGAAAAAGTGTCGAAAGGATTGCATTGTATAGTATGGCATACACTCCAGTGCCACCCGTCTAATGAGGGAAGAAACAAACCTATCGGCCCATGAATATGCATCTGAAGAAAGGAGAGTAGTCGATTCTTGGCCTAATCATGTTGCTGGGATGATCTAGGGCAACTGCAGTTAGGTATGAAAGATAATACTGTAAACTTGATTGGAGTCCAGAAGGAATTGGGAGATATATAATTAATGGTGAGTAGGATATGTAGATCATCTACGGTGTGTAGAATAATACTGCTATTAGCATTGTTACTGCTTTCAAGTGGAAGGCACTCAATAAGAAATGTTTCATTTGGGATATTTAAGCTTCCCACTAGTACATTAATGTAATTTTGCTCATCCACTTCTGCTTTATCCACAATCAAAAATTCCTTTTTGTACCGAAATAGTTCTCGAATATTCTCTTTTGGGGACGCTAATTGAGCAACGCTTGTACGGGCTGCAGTATGGGGTATCAAGTGTAAAGCGAAATGTGCACGTCGTTTTTTTAATTATGATGTGCCAATTTGTGGATTTATTTAAATATCAAAAAAGGCATAAGCTTCATGTGTCAATTTGCATATTGAATTTGTCAGTTTTGCAGCTCGTATTTTTGTCACTTTCTCATGCCATTTCGAGTATCGCGTAAATTGTCTTGCCAAAAATCTGCAATGTAAAAGCATTGCAAAAATTGGCACGTTAAATTGGAAAAAAAATTACGGGCAAAAAGTGGCACGTTAGATGTGCAAAAAAAAGGCAGTATCAAAATTTTGCGCTCTGCCAAATGTGGATCTCACAATAACCTTGCGGCATGCGCTGCACACTTAGTCAGCATAAGTGACCATTTGTTTTTGTGGCCACAAACTAAATCTGCAAATTTTGACTCGGCCTTTTCTTGCAGATTTAACTTGCCAATTTTTGTGCGAAGTTTTTTTGCAGATTTATCTCGTCAATTTTTGCGCATACTTCTTTTTGCACTTTTATATCGTGCTGATGCAAATTTTTTCGACACTCAGATGCCAATTTTTGCAATGCTTTTACTTTGCCGACTTTTGGCATGCCAATTTACGCGACATTTGAAATGGCATGCGAAAGTGACAAAAATACTAGCTACAAAAATTGGCAAATTAAATATGCAAGTTTGACACATGAAACTTATGCCTTTTTTTCACATTTAAGTAAATCCACAAACTAGCGCCTCATAACTCGAAAAAAATGACGTGCACATTTCGCTTTACACTTGGCATTCCATAAGGTAAAACTTTTCCCATTGCAACAAACAGAGGTTTTATAGCAGGATGATTTATAGTTTATGAGGTGGGATATCTGCTGCTAAAAACGAAGAGACTACTTTTTTTTGAAGCTCGCTCGATCGTGTTGTATATTGGTTTGCTTACCTTGGGAGCTGCTAGCCGTTACCAATTTAGCTTGGTGAAATTTTCTTTTTCGGTGACTCTCCACAAAAAATTTTTTGTCACATTTGATTAATACGTCGGAAAAATTACATCGTAAATCGCCAGCTGGAGTTTCCCAAACTCATTTGGATATTGGCGGCATATTTCGCTGATTTTCGCAGTTGTCGATTTTACTTGTTTAGGCATTTCCATCCAACAAATTTTTCAAGTTATACAATTTCAAAAAGGGCATGTGTAGAGAGCGTAATGGCTTTATACGACTACGTAATTGTGTTGCAATAATGCATTTTGTTTTGACAATGGGAACTAAGAATTCAAATTTTTTCATGTATATTTACGTACGCAATTATATTCCGAGCTTGATTGCTACACATTTATGACATCCGTGAAATTCTGCGTAACTTTGAGTTAAAAGAATTTTTTTCAAATTGTATAAAACAACATGCTACAAGTATAGAATAATGACAGATGCTCAAAAATTCAGAAAATCAAGAAAGAATTAATTTTTTTGTTTTGTTTTTTTTTCTAGAAGTTTTTGATGGTAGACGATTTGACAAATTTTGACTTTATTGAAAAGTTTGACTTCATTTTGACGTATAAATTCTAGGAAGGCTATATTTCACCGGAAATTTTATCTAGTTTTTTATTAATTCTGACTCAAATCTAACCCAACTCAAATGTTTACTCTAAAACTATTCCCAAATCGAACCCTAATGCAAACCCTAACATAAACCCTTATCTTAACCCCTAAAAAAGCAAATGAAGAAAGCGCGGATGAGTATTTCTCATTTTCGTTTTATTCTCTTTAACTAGAAAATCACTACCTAACTTTTGTTAGAAACAATTCCTGAGCAACCAAAACCCATTTTAGTATAAGTTTGATTATGCAACAAAGCCCTGAAAAAATTTAACTTTATTGACTTTAGTGGGCCCTAATTATGACTTTTCTTCCGCGATCGCCGCCTTCTCGTTCGTGCCGCTTTTCGCGTCGGCCCTGAGTACAAAGGCCCGCGCGTGAACGCGGACGGGAAAGAGGCGCAAACGTGAAGGCGGCGTTCGCGGAAGAAAGATCATAACAAAATAAAATAAACTCGTCTAGACAAAACACGAACGCGAACATAAACGAAATTTAGTTCGCGCGGAAAATCGCGTAGATTGCCTCCAGAGCAAAATTTTAGGCGGCGTTTGCGACGGCTTAAGTGTTCAACCAATCAGCGCTCTCAATTTAGGCTACGTGACCGCGTATACTACGTCACTGCACTCATACAGACAAATAAAGCACTTTAATGTAATTCAACGAAGCTATATTATGTAAGATATGCGGGCATAGAAATTTTTTGAAAAAGATTTTCCTCAAATTTATTAGCGAACTATGTACTGCCATAAACTTTTAACATTGCATAAACTTTGAAATTAATTTCAACCGGCCGACCGCTCGTTTTCTCGACCCCTTATATCCAGCTGAAATTTATAATTGACCTGCTATGATCATGCTAATGGCGAGGTTATACTTTGATGGTAAAAAAAAAAAAAAAAATTTAGGCGTTATTATCTCATCAAATTATTTACATTGTTTTTCAGATAACTAAACCTTGTCGATTTAAATATCAATAATGTGGTACAATATTTTTTTTTTTTTTCTGTTTAACAACCAATAAATTTTGGTCGAGGGTGACGGTTTTTAAATGTTCACAAATTTCAACTTCATTTGTTCTTAAATTTTATTGGAGTGACACAAGCTCATTTTTGCTTGATTAAACATTGCTTTTTGTTATTGATCAAGATTATTGAACAAAACAGTATAATCCTCTGGATATAATTCTTGAAACATGGTTACCATTTTGTTACGATACGTTACTGTAAAATAGAAGTTATCGGTGCTTGTTTTTTTAATTTGGCTCATATTTTTATTGAATAATTCTGATAAAAATTATACATAATAATAAATCAGTTATGAGATTAAAGAACTAAAGAATAGGCTAAGTTGTTCTTTTCAATAAAATATGAAGAATAGTTCTCTTTTCTGAAATGACGTCAAACAAAAAAGTGATTGCTGTAGAGTAGTTATATAATATTGTTTTTTAAATGTCGTCGTCAATTAAAGTATTCGTAAGATTGATCCAGTTCAAAATAAGCTACAGCTTATGCAGTATGGTGGAATTTGCCGCGACCGACGAGCCGTTTTTGTAATTAATAATTCGTGCTTCATAGTAATTTACATTGGCAAATAATCGGGATTTATCACAAAACGAATTGCGGTTTTCGCGCGGAAAACCGCTTTCTATTAAAACAGCAATTCGCGCGGAAAATCGCCTGTTTTTAGGCGTAGTTCGGGTTCGCGCTCTGTGTAAGTGGGCCTTGATTGCGCGATGACTAAACGGCAGCGACCTAATCGTTCTTCCGGTAACTATTACTACGCACAATGCTTACTTACCTTGATGTAGTATTTAAATGACCTGAAGAAAATCTGTCTTTCTTAGCTGGCGATAAATTTAAAGAAATAGCAAAGCTCAAATTGCAATATAAGCCTACTGGGTCAGCTAATACAGATTTCATGGAAGTCAAAGAGCCTGCCAGGCCATTTTATGTAATATGGAACATTTGAGTTCAAGAATTTTATTAACGTGTGACTTAGAAGGTCAGTTCTTTGCAGCAGGTATTATGTTGAAAGATGCAAACTATCATGCCATGCTAGAATTAAAGCCGTTCAGAGAAGGCAATGCCGAATACGCAGTGCTGACAGTGCAGCAGTTTCTAAGACTTTGCAAATTTTTGCTAAATAAAAGGAAAAAAAAACATTGTTTATTAGAATCGTTTTTTTTTGTTTTGTCGTTACTTTACTTGTTTGTTTCTTTGCTTATGCAGTAAAACTTGAATTTTGCGGTTGAGCTGCAGTATAATGCATTACTAAAACGCTTGCAAGATTATCAGGAACTGTAGGCTTATGTTTTGTATTTTTTATGATATTTGAATACTGCTGATATTAATCCTCAGTGCTTGCCTTGCGTTCTATAGTTTTAATTATTAACATTATCGTGAACATATGTTAGAGCCTTTCATGCGTGCATTTAAAAGTGGGCTCCAACTGGTAATCCTTTTTCAAGTTTAAAAAATTCCGGTTAAAAATTAATCATTTTTTATTACTCCAAAAAAAATATGGGAAGGAGCGTAAAAAAAGCAAGCCTATTAAAAATTAAAGATATAAAACAATGTAGGCGTGTAGCCAAAAATCCACACTGAGGGTTTGGGTATTTTGGGGGTCTTGGGGTAGAGCTCCTAGTTCTCGAAATTTTTGCATTTTTTTGCAAAAATTACGTATTTTCACGCCTATTTTGATAAATATCAATGCTTTCAAAACGTGGCATAAAAATTGGCAGTGCAAGCATGATTAAACTGATTGCATAAATAGGCTATGTGGGAGGTGGCTAATAATAAAATTTTAGTTCTCCTATTTACAAGCTAGTAAATCATAAAGTCTTATAGTTCAATTAAACTTACCCACAGTAATCTAGTTCGTCTATATTTCATAGAGAATAACACTTGCGGGGGGGGGGGGGGAGGTTAATAGAAAGAGATTTGAGAGGAGTTATTCGTAATTAACTAATACTGAATAGCCGCCCCACCCTTATTCCTAGTTTATAACATATTTTGTTGATGAAACCTATGCTCGGCATTGTTGAACATGCGATCAATTTTTGATTACATATTTTTGGCTATTTTTCAAAGCTTTTACTAATTTGTGAGCTTTATTTTTGACAATTTAGCCCCTTCTCGCTAAGTATATGCTTTAAAAGTTGCTTTAAATCACTTTTTATTTCGTTCCAGAGCGAAAGACAGTCTCAGAAGTGCTAAAAGCGTAGTATTTATTTTATTCTGCGTTTTGGCCAACAGGTCAACCGGATTGGGAGGGGACGATTGCCTTCCCCCTCTGGCTACGCTACTAAATAAATGGCAGATTAAACTATTTTCTCTGGGAATTATGTGCAATGTTCAAAAGCGATAATACAATTTATATTGAAATAAACTAAAATTTGTACTGAGTAAGACATTTTGCGAGCATTGCCTTTCTTGCAGACTTTTTGTACAGCTTCTCATTACAATGCTATACTTTGTTGATGATGGTTTGTAAATTTGGTGAAATTTAAGGCATTCGTAAAAAAGTTGCTCGACTTGAAGAAAGTTTTGCAAATTTAAAAATCATACCACCAGTTGATCGCGCGGTAACACGTTCTTCTCTGGAGCAGGAGGTCTGGTGTTCAAATTCCGGGCCGGTCTAGCCGGACACAGTGTTGCCAACAACTCACCTCTCTGCGACATTTCTTCAAAAGGAGCTGTGTTGCCAAATGCAATGATGCGGAGATGAGCCCGGCAAGTTCGTTACACGCTTCGGTGTAATGGAGCGAGTACAATAAAAGATTCAATTAAAAGTCATACCTCTAGGAGCGAAAATAGTCTATTGCGGAGTTCTTTTTGAGAAACGTTTATTAGAAAAATTGGTATGTCCGATTACTAAGTTTGGTGCCAGGTTAAATGCTTTTATTTGTAACACTTAAATTTCAAGGCCTTTAATGCTATTTTTGGTTTTCACGTGAGTCATTTTATCACGAAAGCAGAGTTCAAAAGCACTGAAAACCTTTACGTTGTTTTCACCTGATTTTAGCTTGAAAACAGGTTTCAAAAGCTCTGGAGGTCTTTTTTCTGTTTTAGTCTGTCCTCTTTACCATATGTGAGATGAGTCATCCGAAGGCTTGCGGCTAAATTACTTAAAGTAGTGAAATTTCTAAAATTTTGAGCACTTTAACTCCGACCCACAAAAGGCACTGAGACAAACTGCGTAAACTTTGTAACAAAAAGTCGTCACTGAGAGACCCCAGCAATGCAGTTTTAAGGTTCATAAATTTTACGCACTTGGTACATTATAGCTTGGAATTTCCAGAGAAGCAAAAAATGAAAATTAATATTGTTGACATAACAGATTTTGCAACTCGATAACTAATTGTCGAATCCGGTTGCGTTTGATTGATTATGTTAACGCTTGTTACTGCTTCGCAACGCAATTGATTAAAAGTCGTTGACTGGTAGCGGTACCTGCACTGTACATGACAAGGAACTGTATTACCGCAGTTTGTTGGTATTTCCACCAAGCAGTATATAGTGTAAATAGATTTATTGACCTGTGCCTGTCAGGGGCCAGAGTTAGGCTTGCAGCTTACGACCAGTAGCCTATTTCTGCAGTCTTTAATGATCTTAAGTGGTGTTTGGCGTATAATTTAACAATTTACTCAACATTCATTATGCATTTTGAAGGGCAACAACATCACTTGCTTGTCATATTATCATTATACTATCTTTCTAAAATAATTATACTTTTTGAATGCGCTAAAGACAGCCTAAATGAATAGCAGATTTATAACCTTCCCTTTTGCTAGGGGAAAGTTATTAGAAAATACACAACTTAAATTTTGGTGAACTTCCCTGTTCTACTTAGGTAATAATTATACGCATTTCAGATTATCAGACAGCTGATATTGGCTGCTAGACCGTTTTTATAACCAGTGCTTTTATCGTATTTAAAATCCCAATTTCGAAGTTACTTAAAGCAGATTTTCAACAGAAATTTGCAGTGCTAGTGTGATACTGGTCGAGAATCCTCTTTCTGGTGACCTTGTTGTCAGACTTAGATCAGAGTAATCGGAGAAGAGGGTACAATGGCAAGTGCAAATATTTGCCCTCGCATGTGGCTTGAATGTTCGGGTGGGCTGCCAGGATGGGGTATGAGTGAATGCAGATGCTGATGAAACACTAGCCTAATGGAAAAGCTGATAAGTGAGTGAAGTGCTACCTCAAAGTTGTAGAAAATCCCAATTTCCCCAATAGACATCAAATTACCACGTTTTGTAAAATTAAAAATTCTACGTTGCAATTTTTTTTCAATGAATTTGTAAAAAAGGTTTGAGAAGTTTTTTTGCCGACTCCTTTCTACAGTTTTGTGACACTCGTACTTTTCCATCATAGCAGGTTTCTCAACACTGATATGAAGCTGGAAAAATAATTATTTAAAACTATAGATTTTATCAAAAATACCTCTGAGGTCGCATTTTTTTTGTAGAAAGAAGATAAAGAACATTTGTTCGAATTGTTACAAGTTTTGCTGAAAGCAATACACGCTCTTTAGCTTCTTTACTTCTCTTGTGTTAATTTTCGAATAAACTGTCGTATATTCCAATCTCATTTTCAATAGCCAATCATCGCTTAACGGAAGTGTTTCTGCAAGCCATATAAACCACGTATTATCTTAAATAGGAGTTGTTTATTAATGAAATTAAATGCTTTTTCATTGAGTTTTTATTTTTTACATTTGGAAGAGTTTTGGTCTTAAGGAAGCCAACAGATTGCTCGATAACAAAAATCAATCAGAACGATAGCGTTTTGTTCGGTCTTGAGTATAAGATTTGCCAGCTTGTATAGCGTTTGGTTTTTAGCATTTAGTACAGTAATATACTTAGAATATGACCACCTGAGAAGCTAGTTCTGCCGAAATCACAGGCACTGTAGTGGTTTTAAATGCTTAAGGATTTTATGGTGTTTTTTGTATTTCCCAAATACTTAACAAAAGCAGCTTGGTCAAGGCGGTGAAACACAAATTTACATTGAGAAAGAGGTGAAGTGCGAGATTTTAGTTGTTCTCGAACTCGATGAAGCTTTTATTTACAAAATGTCGTGTCCAAAGAAAAGATGATGATTCAGACTAAACACTACCCATTATTGGGAACAGATGTTCATTCTACTCAACTATGCTGTTTTCTGAAAAGATTGATTATGGTAATGTTTCATAGAACTTTTTAAAGTTAAAGAGAATGAAACAAAAATGAGAAATGCCCGTTCATTTTTCATTTACTTTTTTACGAATTAAGATTTGGGTTGGAGTAAGGTTTGGGTTATGGTTAGGTTTGGAAATTTAGAGTAGAAATTTGAGTTTGGGATAGATTTGGGTCAGAACTAATAAAAAAGCAGATAGAAGTTTTTGGTAAAATAGCTTTTTTCTTGAATTATTCACCCGTACGAACCGGTCACGGTTACGCTTAATTCGGATACTAAGTAATTGCTGATGAAGAATTACCCAAAAGACTATAGTGAATTGTGGGTTTGATGTAAATAACTTGAATCTACTGAACTCAATGTAGCACAATTTGGTTCAGTTTATTAAAATCACATCTCATTTTCTTGTCAACAGGATTTACAGCCTAAAACTTGAATTTGCAAACAGCAGTTGTTGAATCAATCGTGAACCATATGCGGTATTTTTTGTTTGGCGTTGTGAGAAGTTTCAACAAAACTATTTCGTCAACTTTCGAAGGAGAATCGTCTAAATAGGATAACTGAACAAAACAAAGCATACATTACATGCTTTGATTCTAACTTGGAAAAAGTTTAGTCTACGCGAAATCATTATTATTTTAAAACCGCCTCAAAAAGATATGCAATATGCGTTTTTTGTTGCCCTAGTAATGCTACATTCTTCTATCCTTAACTAAGGTATTTACGTAGCTTGACGTACAATATTCTCGTTTACAATATTATTTATAGCATCAGTACTCAGTAGGCTAATGGGTCGAAATGTTTGTTATAAACTAATCGTCATCTGCAATTGTAGTGGTGTCATTTTTAACTGGATCGCTTTTAAGTCTTCTCCAACGATGTTGTTATCCTAAAGAAATAATCGGGCACTGGATAATTCCGGAAACTTTATATAGTAGGCTCAGGAGATTTGTAGTTAGGTTCTGGAGTATGTTCCAATTTTCGGCCGAATTTTGATGTGAGACCAATGATGATCATCGACAAATAAGGGTAATCACGCGGCTAGCCTATCTGAGCTTGTCCTGTCAGTATAAAAGGGTAGGCCAAGCATATCTTTGATGGCAGCACTGTTCTTCAAGTAGTCAATATTGCACGTCAAATTCTTAGCTGCTGCTGACGTTTTAAAAGATTTACATTTTACATGTTAGCTAAAAAACATATGTTTTTATGCACAATTTTTGCTTTATGTTTCTAAAACTATTGCATTGTTTCCTTTTTTTTGCATATTAGCAAAATTTGTTGAAATTACAAACTTTTATTGTACGAAACAATGCAAATGTTATTTGGAAGCAAATTATTACAATAAATTTTCTGGAAAAGTTTTTTAAATACTGCAGTTTTTTTTATTTTTTTTTCCGTAATTTGTTGACTCTAGATGATGTGATGATTTATGCCCTATTAACAGTATACCTATAAACATGAGTTTTTTTGCAAAAAAAATAAATTATTTCGCATTTTGAATCGATAACTCGACAATAACAAAGTCTAGATTGATGCTTATGCTCTATTGCAAATTTGGCAAGTTTCTATTTCCTGTTTGGCAGACCCTCTATAGTCTATATAATTGCAATGCTTCAACCGTAGCCGAGTGAATAAAGCGTCTACTGCTGAAACAATAAACCTGGGTTTGATTCTGGTCAAGTCAAACCAAAGTATATGAAAATTGCTATTCACACTTTTCCTGCTTAGTGTTCAGCAATAAAAGGGACAGTGTAAAGTCTTTACCGTGTGTTGTAAACAGGTTAGCAGGTGGCAGCTTGATTCGAAGACCGAAAGGTTCGTTTGCTGTCTCTTGGCCAAGGCTACTTGATAAATAAAGAATTGCTTTGATTAAAATGTTGATGATTTCAAAGCAGCGACACCACTGGCGGAATTAGAAGGTTTGATGAAAGTGACTTCAAGATAAGTAGCTGCTCCTTGTCCTGCGCTCTCAGTTCTGACGATTCTTCTTGACAAGCTTCTGACGAAAAGCTGCTACGAAGACATAAGCGTTTTAACCAAAGCGATTCTCAAGTTCTGTACCACTCCAATCAACTTTTTAAACAAAAAATGATGAAATTGCAAATACAATTTCAGCACGAATGTATAATTTGCATATTTGATGACATATTGTGTTTGTATTTCTGAGCGCAATTGATATTCTAGTTACAGACTAACAGGCACTGTTAATAACATAGTATAAACAGAATAACAGTTAATTACGTGTCCAGTTGGAGCTAGTCTTACCAATCCGCACAAACCGGTTAAAACCCGATATGTAATCTGAATATTTGCTCGATATTTGACTAATCAAATATTTACGCAAAAATTCAAGGAAACCGTTAAATACAGTGTTTTATGAAAGAACATCGTTTTAATATTTCAGAATGCCCCATTAAGCATCTTTTACTTTATTTTGAACTTATAAAGCCTTTAGCAACATCAAACTAATATGCATAACATTGAAGCCTATAAATTTTGATGAAAGCTAATTACGCGACGTTATAGCCTATATATAGACGTGTCATTATCTTAATTTTCGCAATGTCGAAAATTATTATTCGAAACTGGATTTAAGGTTAAAGATTTATAAATAATTTATAGTTGTTAGCGATGTGGTTCAGACATCGTGCTTTTCACTGCATTTGACCGTAATTATACAGCAAAGCATTAAAATTTTGTGACATAAATCGATTCCGTCTGTCAGCGTAGAGCTTGAATTAGCTGGTTGGTGACAAGTGGAGATCGATTAAAGACGTGTTAGGCGAACAATGCTGTTCATTACCGATTTGAACGTGGCCCATTTGCGGCCAAATGAATTATGAGCTTACGCAACATAATTTCTTTATTCTTGCATTGGTTAACGTGCGTATTCTCTGCATTCTAGCTCAGTTCAACTTTAGAACTGATTCAAATCGATGCCCATATAATACGATGCTCCATATGAAATGGAGCAGATTGAAAAGTCTATTTTTAAATGGGAGTGACTATTTTACTAAAAAATTTTAAGTTAAAGTGATTAATACGAAATTGAGGAATACTCATTTCATTGATAAATAAAGAATGCTCATACGTATTTTTCGTTTGTTCTTTAGGGGTCAAAAATAGGGTTTGATTTACGTTTTGGGTTTCGGTTAAATTTGAGGTTAGTTTTAGAGCAAAGATTTGAGTTAGGGATTAGATTTGACTCAGTATAAGTAAAAAATAGATAAAAATTTCTGGTAAAATATAGCTTGGAATCAAATCTTTCATTATACTCGCAGTATTACGACGAAGCGGGTAACGAGTTTGCGGGGCCCATCTCCGCGTTGTTGCGCCCTGACAACACAGCTTCATTCGAAGAAGCGTTGCAGCGGTAGCAAGCCGTTGGCAACACTGTGTTAGACTTGAACTGCCCGAGAATTGATCCTCAGCTCCAGAGACGAACGCGGTACCGCTCCACCAATTGGCCGGTAAATAGCTTTCCTTTGTAAATTTCGATTAAAGCTGCTGTGATATTTGTGTCTAACTTCGGTACTAAATGCACGACAATTTTATCTAATTTGATTAAAAATAGTAAAGCCTTATTTAAAATAATACAATTTTTAAACGTTTCGGACTTGGCTACGTCAATCATCAGTAAAATTAAAATCTAAAACAGTTAAATGTAAAAACAGGTCTCGAATGAAAATAGCCACATTACAGTACAAGCTGTAACACAGCGCTGCAAATACGTAAATCCTGTGAACAAGCTGCTGTGCCAATGCTACACACACTGATTATTCCAAGGATACTAGCGCTGTGTCTGAATGAGAAAAGAGGAAAAAACAATATCACATGTTAAACAAATACAAAATTATCAATGACTGATCAACGTTTATGCCTGGTTTCAGTTTGTCAATGCATAAAATTTCCAAAATGTAGAGCTTAGTTGGGTTCCTGGCAGTTTCAACTGATTTTTAGACCTTCCTTGATAAATATTTTTGAAAGACAAAATCGCAGCTTCGTGCTGTCATGGCGGTTCGGCAATTTTATAATGTTAATGTACTGTACAGTAAGCTGAGTTTCAGTATTCTTTTTTCGATTCCAATAATTGGTTTCCTTAAGATACTGTACGAAATAAATGAGAAAGAATTTGACAAACTTTTGAAATTCGACTTATAAGCAAAATGACGATTATGATCATAAATATCTTACGAAATCAATTGAATTGAACTTCTATTGAAATAATAATACAACACAAAGCAGCATAACGCAGTAGTAACACAATTAACGTGGAACGAAGATCGCGAAGTGACATAAGTCTTATAGTCGAGCGGCAAAAAATAGCATTAATATTCCTACAAATTAAGATGCAAATAGACAATTATCATAATAGCATAAGCTAGCTCCAACGGATTTCTGGTGTAATTATGACCTAAAATTTAATTAGCGTAGACTTGTAATCAGACGAAAATTTTCGAAAATAAATTTATTAAATTTAATTCTATAAAGAAACACTTCGAAGACTTGAAAGATTTAAGCACTTCAAAGACTCAATACTTCAAAGATTTTAATGGCTTAGTCTTGCGCATTTTCAAAACATAATTATACAAACCTATAAAACTTAGTTTTTTCTTATTATTTAAATGATGATCTTATTTTGCAATTCTTACCGTTACCAATAAAGCAATAATCTTCGATAGATTGCAGTGAATAGTTAGCAATATTTCGCTCTAATTTATCGTCGAGCAATTTATCTGGTTTGCTGACTGCAATGCTAACATAGTTTTGTCCTATAATGCCAAAAAGCTTATGCAGCAAATGAGTAAAAGATTAATTCAAGTGTGATCGTTTTCCCTGATGTTGCAAATCAAACAGTTTTAAATAATACCACCAAGCTAACGAATCCCGACAGCAAAGATGTTTACATAGCCATAGAGTCGGAAGCAGTTTAAAAGAAAATCAAGTCAGCTTAACTCTGTATGAGGAAAAATAATCCAAATACACTTTGACGTAATGTTATTGTTAAGCCTATTTTGCACGGGGTATTCGACCAACACATTTTACATGGTTGGGGCGGTGGGGCAAAAATGCCCCACTCCATCTAGCTCTTAAATCAAAAGTCATGGGAACACCCGAATTGGTATGCTGATTGGTGTTCAGCACCAAATTTTTTTAGAAAAACAAGTGCTGAGCTGATGACGTCATCACATTGACGATTTTGAAATATTTTTGAAAAAAATGACGTCACGAGCGGTTCAAATTTTGAGCATAGCTTTGTTTTTCAATATAAATCCTAAAAGGCCGAAGTTACATGTAAGTTGGATACGTCATAAAAACGTCTTATGACGTCATTTAAGTTACATATTGGCCAAAAAATGTTGATTTCGGAAAGTGAGTTCAGGAAACCTCAAAACTGGAAAACTTCCCGTTACCTTACCTACTTGAAATTTTCAAGAGTTATTTATGAATAATTTCATCCAAAATCAAATTAATTCGAAACAAAAATTGTTTTTCCTGGAGAGATTTATCACGGAAAAAACCGAGAGGGGACAAGTAAACTTCCCTACCTCCGCGTAAAATAGGTTAAAAGTAATATCTTAAAATTAAAAAAATGGTTGAGATTGAATGGGTAGAATTTTTGAAAAATCCGTAAATTAAAAAGGTATGGAATTAAAACAAACCAGCCTACATCAAAGTTTTCCGGTAAATATAGCATGCCTTTTTGGACAAAATTTATAGCAGCTAATACCATGCATTTCGGCAATCCTTATTTTCTTTCAGGCTAAACAATTTTTTAATTACTGCTTTAAGTGGAAATAGCATCCAAAGGTCTAATAGATTGATTTCGAACGTAAACTTTGTCTTTTTGGAGGAGGTTAGGAAAGTCACGATTAAGATTTCGATCTCAATAAAACAATAGAAAAATTCTATTTGCACACTGCTTTTCACATAACAGGTTTATGGTCGTTGGTAGAGATTGAAAGTCATTTTAACTTGAAGTCTTGCGTCAATACAGCGTTTCAAACAACACGTGGCCCGTGCATCGCGCTTTGGTTATGACCACATGACCTATTGACCTGCAGTAGCAATGCGCTAGCATGAAAAAATTTCAAGCACAGTACGAGCGTTTTCCACTCATAGAGCTCCAAAGAGTGTTTGTGTTGGTGTACCTACATTGGTGTGCTTTGTACTGTGTAGGTGTCGTTAGACCTGGTAGACATCTAAAAAATTTGGTTCCATACGCAAAAATGATAAAATATCTACCAGCTCTGTTTTAATTACAAATGGCCTTACTTAGGAATATTTCGCCGCAAATTTTTAAGTAAGAGAAAATGAGAAATATTGATGCGCGCGTTTTTCATTTGCATTCTTAAGGATTAAGATTAAAGTTTGAGTTAGGGTTTGAGTTATGCTTAAATTTGGGGTTAGTTTTAAAGTAAGCATTTGAGTTAGGGTTAGATTTGAATCAGAAAATAGATAGAAATTTCCGGTAAAATAGTCTCTGCCAAGAGTTCAGAGTGGTCACAGGTAATGTAGTTACATGAAGTAAAAAGTGCTATTTTTTTACCTATAGAAATGTTTGTCGCAATCCTTATTTGCTCTTCTGATTTACTGCAATATCTCAAGATTTACTGTAATAGTGGTAGTCTGAAACCAATATGGCCGTTTTCGAAGTTCTCCCTGAAACCTCAAACTATGACAACAAATGAATAGACAGTGTTGCCACCGCAGGCTTCTTGCCAAAAGTTGCCAAAATTGTTGAAAATAGTCGCGACCAGATTTCGAAAAAACTCACAGGATTGACAAAAGCGTAGGGTCAAAACCAAGTTTTGCATGAAATACTTTCTTATTTGAGATCATCCACGTTTAGGGGGAAAACTGGGAAAGACCAAAAATAAAATATGGAGACCACCTAAATATTGAATGAACAAACGTGAGAATTACAAAAAAGACCAAACGATCGTAAAATTGCACAATAGCAAACAGAAAAAAAGTCACTAACAACAAAAAATCTCTAGATTGTCAAAAACCATTGCATCACTAACTCTTTTAAAAAATCGTTAGACGTGACTGCTTTGTGATTAGGTTGCCGTCGGGATTGTAATAGCCTATACTGTTTTAGTTTGTTTCTAAAAATAACGTACTATTGTCATAGAAAAAATATTGTGGGTGATTTCATATAGCTTTCTCGACGTAATAACCTTTTTATAGAAATTGCAACATCACACGAAATGACAGTCACTTTGAGTTTGCAGTTAGCAATGACTGAATTAGTCGATCATTGAGTGCTGTATGACGTCAGAGTCCTCTTACTATCTGGTAGCAGCAGAATGTTTTGAGATGATTCACCTTAGTAGGATAACGTGGAACTGTTTTGCTGCAGTTGGAACTACGCTTGTTGCAATCTCAAGTAAAGGTTACCTTTAAACAAACATTGCTTATAAGATATTTCTTAGTCATGTGTTTATTGAAAGCATGAAGAATAAGTTTCAATGAATTAGCCCCTATTTTTTATAACATCCAGGGCTAATTTTACATTGAAAAGATTGAAGCACTCATCTAGGGTTATGTAGTTTCAAGTTTGTTATAGTACTGCATGTAAAAGATGACGAATAATCTAGAACATATAATTTTCACTAAATTCCTGCTTTCTACGACTTATTGTTTTTGGGATACTTCAAATTTAGATCTCCCCACCAAAGTTGCTGCTGACTGAAATTTCATGTTTTCTAAAAGAATGTTTAAAATATAGTTTACTACTGGTTTGAAAGCAAGCGAATGCAAGGCTTCAGCATGAATTAGTGATGTAGCAGTGATACATTTAGAGGTACGTAGGATATTCCAATTGCTTTAGGAGATTAGTTTTTCATTGGCAACACTATTGGGAAGATCTTTTAAACTTTGAAATGAATTATATCAGAAGCTAAAGATGATAGGAAGCTAAAATTTGATGAAGATATGTTTTGGATGTTTTTTTTTTGTCTTTTACACGCAATCCTAGCTGGATGTTTTACCCGCTTTAACAGACAAAATTCTTGAAAAAAATTACTGCTACCGTATTGGCCAATTCTTACAACTGAACGAAATTATGATGAAAATTTTTACGGTACTGCGTGGCTACAAATCAAAGCAACAGCTGTTTTTTGATAATGTTTTTGAGGATTAGCTACTGGTATATACAAGATACTTTTTCGCCAAAATAAAAAGCATAATCGTGTAATGGTGTTTAATATATCCCCTTGAAAAACATGCTTTGAAGCAACTATATTAATATCAAATTATTTGGTCCAACCGAAAAAGATGTTACAGCGCTTTTGCTTGGTACTGCAGTGATTTTGCCTCCTTCATATTTAGGATTTTTAGAATTATCATTATGCTACTTTGTTGGAATCAAATCGCTAGCAAGACCATACAATATTCATCTTGTCCAAGTATCAACGTCATATGGGTTAAGCACAGGCATCATAATTACTGTAATGATAGGAGCAATATTTAAATTGAGAATGACATCGCAAAAATTCTGCGTTTCGAATTTCAAAATAATCGTAAATATATTTGGAATTAAGCATCTAGAAATTTTTCCTTGCCTATCAGATGTTGTCATTAAATTATTATTAAATTAAGCAAAAATGAGCCACGTGATTGTTTTATTTGATGTTGAAAAACTTGTGAATCAAACAAAATTGTAGCTTTCTAGCTTTGGCACACTAAAAATGCACTTGAACCCAACGTTTAGGTTGATTCGAAAAGTTTTTTCCGTTCGTGTTTGTTTTACTGTAGCTTCTCTGCAAAACATTAGCTGGTTATATAACGTTTGTATGTAGCAAGCGTTCTTTTTTGAAAATTTCGTGTTTTCAACGCAATTGATGTTTGTGATCCCCAATTTTGTGGCTAATCATACCCATTCTTAATGAGTTTTAAGACCTATACACTATTTTTTTGAAGTACTGGTTTATTCGCTTGTCGTGAAAAATTGGGTTATTTATATCACGTGAGATCAGTCATTAAAAACAATACATTTTATGTACCTAAGAATTCGTCACGTGATCTTGTAATCAAATGACAAAAGAAAAATTATTCATTGTCAGGTGATCGTGAGGTCGTTATGAGATCATATTCACAAACTTTATTTGAATAAAGTCACGTGATAATAGCTGAATTTTTTTTCAAATTCTGAATTGTTTATTTTAGTCAACTTTTGACAAAATAGCGCAAAGTAACATTAACATAGCAAGCAAAACGTTGTTGGTGCCTTTACCGAGCCTGGATCAAGGTGGTTTTTGACGTCTCATGCTACATTTTGTCAGAGTCATGACGTCATAGTGCTTGTTTGTTTACAAGAGACAAAGAAATCTTAACTCTTTCACAACGAGTTTGCATTAGTGTTGCTCTACGGAAAACTATCAGGTCGCTTTGTTCCAAATTTATTTATACTGTATGTTACAGTTAGTTACATGTTTTCCAGAACTAAAATAATTTTTTTATCTAAAAAAAGTCGAAAACGCAACCTCTAAATTTTCGAGATATGCATTTATTTTTACAGCACCATATCTTCTTCAAACTATATCTACAAAAATACTCCCTCTTAAAAAATAGCAACTTAAATAGCAATGTTTTTCTTAAAAATCTTTTTAATTCTCTATTTTAAGATTGAAAAAATTGGAACTGTCTGTTGTGCTTCCTGAAAGAAAAATAAATGATAAAGATAAAAATAGACGTAGCAGCTATGGCATCAAAAATCAATGCAAAACCAAGGCCTTAAAAGGCAAACATATTCAAATAAACACCTAATGCCTTGATAACATACCAAGTTGCAATCCAAGAAGCCAAAATGCGTTTTCTGGTTTAGCTATTCATTGAAACCAACAGGTTTAAAACCAATGAAAAGAGTTGCTCTAGAAATTATCAGCTATTGAGATGAAAACTGTTAATCCAATGCTTGTTTTTCGTGAGTTTTTGGAGCTGCTAAGTTTTTTAGCTGTAACTTAAATCCGGAATTACAGTGACATTGAACGTCGTTTTGCTAATTGTATTTACATTTTATTCATCAAGTGGCTTTGGCCAGGAGACAGCGGAGGGACCTTTCGAATTTCGAGTCAAGCTGCCACCTGCCCACCTGTCTACCACAGACGGTGGAGGCTTCACGCTTTTCCTTTAACTGCTGAACGTCAAACAGGAAAGCTGTGCTATACCAATTTTTATAGTCTTTGGTTTGCCCAATCGGGAGTTGAACCCGAGTCTACCGTTTCTGCAGCAAACGCTCTATCCACTCGACCACTGATCGATATGTCAAAAAAAATGGTAAACGCAACAATGCAGTGAGCGACATTTCGTTAAACGTTATCGTGCAAATTTTTGAGTAGAAGTAGTGCAATTATGGTGCGAATAAACTTGATTGTTGGGTAGAATTGGGCCGGAAACTGAAAACAAAATCATCTTTGTTAAGTGGAATGAAACATTGCCTTTTAATCGCCACTCTTCTTCGCAATGCCATTACTAATAAATCGTATCAATAAATTAAAGTTGATATTTGAGTTGGGGCTGGAAGAACAAAAGAAACTAGATAAATCTTGGCGTAAAAAATTCTTCTGTGTTTACCAGGATCGTGCATTAAAAGCTTTATTAAAAGTTTGAATTCCATAGTTTTTTTGGCGGAGATAAGTAATTAAGATAGGTTAAATTAATGCGAGCACAAGTTTATATCAGCATTTCTTGTTGAATTTTTATCAGTATTTGATTGGTTGTCTGGCCAGATGTCGTATAAAACAAACGTTTTCTACTTCTTGCCATAAAAACTGTAGTGTCAGGTGGTAAGTTTCTATTTTCCTTTTTTGTTGCCAAAACGAATGCTATAACGGTTGATAAAGAAAAAAAGTTATTAATCAACGAGATGCTTTATAAACTTCATTCTCTTTCTTTCTCTTTTGATGCGCTCCGTCTCTTTTTATCTCGCAAAGCTTTTTCTCTTTTTTACCTCCCGCTTTTTTCTCTCGCTATATTTGCCCAACGCTTCAGCTAGTTTGTTTCATTTGCATTTTATATGCTGTGTGAGTCAATGTTGTTTACACTGTGATGTTTGCATAACTCAATGTTCATTCAGCAAAAAAGGCAAAAACTAAAGTAAACATTAAGTTGAAGAAACGTATTTTAATTAGGCTATTTGCAAAAACCGAAAGCTTTTGAGTAAGCCTTTTTTGAGAGAAATTTGCTGGAGTAAATCCTATGAGAGATTAGCTGATCAATTATAAGTGGATTAGTATATTGTGTCATGCGGTAGTTCCTTGCATTAGATTGCATTTTTATTACGAAAAAAGGAAATTATGCAAAACGATACAATGCGGCAGTGCTTAGTTCCTGCTCTTCACTACGCAGTAGCTAACAACACTACCAACAGAATATTGGATGGTTTGAGACGTAGAAATTTTGAGCCCAGAGATCTTGCGACACGTTCACTTTTTTCGCTAGAAAAGTTTCATTTTTTGTGTATACTGCAACCAGTAAATGGCCAAACGTATTCAAGTTGCGAACGTAATATAGCAATAGATGAAACTTCATCTACATGCGTCATAAAGTGACGTTAGTCTTGCGTTTTGTGAAAGCGGATGTTTCAATGAGAAATACGATTTTTAGTTATGTACAGTTTACGCAGATTTTTATCATTCAGAAAACTTGGTTTAATCGAAGACGTTTGAATGCTCTGCTTATCTTTTTGAAAGCCGAATGATGTTACGCTTCATTGAGCTAGTCGATTGACCGATATATGAATGTTATACTTTACTTTGAGTGGTCATTTGAAAGCAGAAGTCTATCACCTACAGCGTTTTACATTCTTTTATTGCAGAGTTATTAAGTTTTTAATCTGCTTTGGTGCTGTTGTTAATGTCCTTCATTGTCCACACATACATTACATGGCCTTAAGTTCAGCGTAAACCGCGAAACTGTCTGTCATCGCGTTGCACCATTACAAAGGGCACAAAATTGATTGCAGTAAAAAGCCACGTACGCTGCTTTTTTAATGTTGAACTGAGCGACAGATGGTGCAAAACGTTTCGACCAAGATTTTTGAATTAAGATGCTTAATCGACTACTCTGATCAAACAAATTTTATTTGGTTGTTCTTTCTTTTTTGCTTTTTTAAACTTCCCTTCTAACCGCGAAGACATCCAGTTTTGTTTTAGCATTTTAATTTTCAATACCGTGAGATAATCGTAACAGATATTGACTCATTGATGAAGTGTCGGTAATACAATAGACAAATTCACGTTACGTCTTTTTAATTCTATTTTTGTATTGTTTGAAACTAGTTTTTCAATCCATTGGTATAAAGATTAAAGCAAAAAAGGAAAGAAAAACTCGTCAGCTTATTATGGCAAAATATGGAAACAATTTCTATGGACAGAGTCAAGTCTCAGAGATAGAGACTAATTAAGACCATGATTAACAGCCTAAGACAAACGTTTCGGAATCGACTATCGTCTTCCATTCTTTATCAGCCAGCATAGTTAGGACAACAGGTATGAACATGAGCGTAAAATGTTATCATAGCTATGCTGAAGAAGAATAGAAGATGAAAGTCGATTTCGAAACATTTATTTTTAGGCTGGTAATCATAGTTTCGATTGTATCTCTTTAGACTCGAAATACTGTCTGTGGCTTGTCGTTAATTGCTCAGTACATTGCAGAGTTGTAAGTGGCTCCAGGCTTTTCGGGTTCGGGTTTGATATACGTACTTGCTTTGTGCTTTTGTTATATGCGTAATTAAAATAACTTGGAAACATTGAATGACGACTTCGTTTTACCATCAATACAATTATTTTTGTTTTAACTGCTTAGGAGCAATAACCGTACACATGATTTAGACCTCCTATCTTTCGGGCTTATTCGGGTCTCGTTTTGGCTTTGAATCATCTTTCGGGTTCTGACTTAAGTTTTCGGGTTTGGGCATGAACTATTCGGCCCGTCTACAACTCTGGTACATTGCTACACTAAATTCTATGGTTCCAAAGAAGTCCTTTTGTTTGAATGTCTAGGCAATTCGCTAAATGGCTATATTTTGTATTAAAACCTCACACAGTAAAAGCGATTCAGCAACAAGAGCATAAAATCGGAAAGACTCATAGCGCTTTGATTAATTATTTGCGATTGATACTTTGTTATACTTTTGGTATATTGTACAGTCTGCAGTGTATCAGAAATATCGCTTTTTCAGCGAGTTTTAGTTCTTTAATTTAATAAATTCCATTCGATTCGAAAATCGAATTCACTCACTAATTAAAAATACAGAAATAGAACTGAATTATGCACGAATATTGAAAAAATTTAGACACGTCTGAAAAGTATGTGTCATGCAAAAAATACCTTGCAGTTTGATTCAATTAGTGAATAACGAAAAATGTTAAATGACCGTGAATAAAAATGGTATTTATCAAAAATGATATATAATGATTTTATGTATTGGAAAAAAACTAGTAATCCCATAAAATAAAACGTGTTACCCAAAGAACGCGTAACCTCAAAGCAATTTTAATGGTTTCCAAGCAAATGAAAGGTATTGCAAACGTCAATTACGAATCTGTGAAGCTTGGTTTTTAGTGGGGGTTATGATATAGGTGTTTCTTAAAAACATATAATAACAATGCAACTTTACTGCACGTTGTAGATGCTGATTATCGGTTGTAGGCGTAAATAGACTGCACTACTGCATATGTTCTCACAAGTTTTTATTTCACCGGAAATTTTTATCTATATATCTTTTTAATTTTCTGGCACAAATCTAATCCAAACTTAAATTCTTAATCTAAAACTAACTCAAACCGTAATCTTAACTGGTTAACCATTAAAAAAGCAAATCGAAATGCGCAGATGAGTCTTCCTCAGTTTCGTTTTACTTTTTTGTACTCAAATGTTTCGGTGAAATAGTCACTCCCTTCGTTCAGTCTTGATAGGATTTAAATGCAATCGTTTAATTGCTCTATACACGAAATCGAAGTTATGACGTCGCATGTAATTAATAATAGTTATGTAACTACTAGGTGAAAACAAGAAAAGCACACTTTAATTGTGTGATTTCTGCATATCAAAATGCTGTATCATCCTGGCAATTTATTGTATATTTGTATGGCTGATTTGTTCCCTTGCTTAGTAAGTGAACAATTTTTGTTTTTTATTCATGAATATGTCTTAATCGATTTTCGATCGATTTATTTTGAATTCGCAAATTAGCTACAAGTTAATTACAACCTCTGATCTCTCAGCGTTCCTACGTAGATTGACAGTGGTCTACCGAAAATGCGATCGATTTTAGCTACAGTACAGTATACGTTGTTCTTGACAATTTTTTGCATATAATTATTTTGGTCGTTTTGGTTAATTTTGAATATTTTCAATGTTCCATTTTTCCACATTTGTTCATCAATGATATTTTCAATGAAAATACGAAAATTTTTGAATCGTTACCAGCATATTTTAAACTCGCTTAGTGGACGTGTTTATTTTGTAAAATATAATAATTCAGTTCAATTCAGATGATTGGCAGACCCTAACCTTTTTTTATGTCAATCAATCAAATCAAAAACTTCTTGCTCGTTTCAAAAATTATTTTTGGCTCCAAAAAAAATTTTTTTTGACAGAATGAACGTGCAATACCTATGGCTATTATGCCAAAGTTACAATTTTCTTTATTAACACTTGTTTTCATAACCTAAATTTAGAAATTAGTAATTTAATTGCTTTACTCAAGATCAAGCGATTTATTGTACGTAAAGACAGCAGGAAGGCCTAAGTGATTGAAATGAAACCAGCGGATTAGTTTTCTGTGCGTTGTGTGGAGAAAGTATCAAATTTACTATTGTTATTGATTTGGTGAAACAAATTTTATGATTTATGTGGTTCATATTCTTTTTCTTTTGACTTAGATTGGTTTGGTTCTTAAAATGAGTGTTGTTGATGTTTTTTTGATCAAGGTTTTGCTGCGTTTCTAGACTAAATAATTTCCTGGCTTTGGATTAAGTCAAGCATGCATATGTTCGTACCTTTCTAGTTTCTGGCGGATATTTGTATTCCTTGTTTAGTTTATTCCAAATTAAGTCTATTTATTTTCTCGTTGAAAGTCGCAGTGACATACAAAAGACAGCAAACTTAGACAAACAATTAAAAGTTTGTGTTTTAACTTCTGATTGAAGCCATAAATTTGAAAAGTAAAAGTTGCGAGCTTTGGTTCGATCCGAACTCGCAATATTTTTGGTGTTCATTACGGAACAAATTTCAACTCAAAAAAGCTCAAAAATCAATATGGTTCGTTTGTTTGTTTGTTTACGTTAGTTCTTTTTTCATTGTGCATGCTGAACTTTTTTCTTTTAAAAAAATACATCTTAACAAGTAGTTATGCCAACAATAATTCTAAGTCAAAATAAATTACTACTATCTGCTGTAAAATTTGTTGAATTTTTAAATGAGTGGCTACTTGACTCGAAGGCTCTTAAACGGTCCCTTCGTAGCTGTCCGCCAAAACTTATCAGTGTTTATTTCTCGCGGTGTTATATCTATAAAAATTGAATTGAAAGTTGGCAACGTAAATCTGAATCTGAACCATCCAAGATTGAACTTAAAGCTTAGATTTCAGTAGAACAGTAGTTCGGGGACAATCAGACCCAAAAGTTTTATAATTTTTAAACTGTGGAATTAATTTTTATTTTGGCGAGGTTTTGTCCAAAATGCGTGTTGCAGTTGCTTTTAAGTTACTGCGAAGGCTGTTTTACTGCACGCCAAAGGCAAAAACTTTGCCATAAAAGATCAACTCTTTCGAGTATCGTTAATGAGAAATGGTTTTGTATTGAACTTGGATAAACCTCGGTTTTCATTAATTAACACTACTGTCATATGTCAAGCTAAAAATGGCTTGCATCAGCAGCACACTTTATTTGGAAAAATTCAACAATCTTAACTTCACGAACGAACGAACTTTTTGTTGTGCAGAACCGCGCTGCTATGACAGATAGAATGTTAAAGCAAATCGCAAATATTTGCATATGAAGGAGGCTTAGCTGTGAATCCACTTAGGTGAAAGAGAACTAATTGTGTACCTTGGTGCTTCCCACTAAAATTTCAAACACTTTTTTGAAAAATACCCATTCTACTGAGTTTTTAGCCGGTGTATGAAATTAGGAAGCGACTATTTCACCGGAAAATTTAAAGAGAGTACAAGGAAAATGAGAAATATTCATCCGCACATTTCTTATTGGATTTTTTAAGGAATAAGATTTGGGTTTGAGTTAGGGTTAGGGGTAAATTTGGAGTAAATTTTACAGAAAGGATTTGATTTAAAGTTAAATTTAGATTAGAATTAGTAAAAAACTAGATTAAAATTTCCGGCGAAATATTCTCTTCCATGTAATTGTGCAGTGGTAGTCTAACATACGAACCGTTCATGCAGGCTGTTGTTTTTTATGATTGAGTAAAACGAGTTCTTTTTTTTTTCGGTCTACTGGTTTTTGGAAATCCTTTCCAGCTTTGCCTTCTTTCTCTTTTCGATTCGAAACAATTATTTTGCGCAAAATCTTTTTTTAAATCGATGTTAATTTTTTTAGATTGTGCAATTTTAAGGTAATGACGTATCATCATTCTATTGGTTTTGTTGTATCTACGCAAAATTGTGACGTAATCTAACGTGGTGTAACCACACTTATTATTTCTGAACTGTTATAAGTATAAGTACAACTGAATAAATGCAGTGTAGAAAAAAGAGACAGTTGGCACTGCCAGAACATGAAGTTGAGAAGTTTAACTTCTTGCAGTTGTACTGTTATACCGGTCCAGTATTTAGCAGAGTGATAATTTCTCCGAAAAATTTCAATTTTACGAAAAAAAAACTACACTAAAAATATTCATCTGCTTGTTTTCATCCTTGGTTCATGGGTGAAGTTTATGGCTTAAGGCTTTGATTAGGAATTAAAATTGGGGTTAAAATAGTCTGCGTAGAATATTAAATCAAGTTTTTTGGTGAAATCATAGACTTTAGCTATTTGTAATAGCAAATAATTTGGATCATTTCTGTTGGACATATTTAATAATAAATTTTCATCTATTTGTGATCATTTTGCGCTATTTTAGAAAAAAATATTTTTGTTGCGAGCAATATTTGTAGTTTCAGCTTTAAATAGGAATTCAAATTTCAAGATAGAATGTTACCACGACACTAGATTTAAAACGTGATGCCTGTGCAAGAGAAAAAGTTGCGGCGGAAATCGCTATACGCGAATGACTTCCTATTTTTCCAACAGTCGCGTTGTGCTGTAGCATGAAAGATATGAAATGCTGGCTAGACTAATGTTTGTTGTTGTTAATTTTAGTGTTTGCTGTTTTCATGAATCTTAAGCAATAGACTTAGTATTAGTAGGGTTGCCAATTTTGTTCTCCCCAAAATAATCACTGTGAATGAAGATTGGTGAAAAATGAAGCAAAAGACTACCGATTTACAAAGGGAGATTTTTGTGTTACAAGGCTTCAGTCATGCGATATTTTGTTACATTTTTTTGAATTTTGAAATAATGCAGTATCTTTTTGTTTTACAGAAATTAAGTTTTAAAATGATGCAGTACTGGTAGATGCTACTTCAAAGTGTTATTTCTTTTTTCTTGTAAACTTTCATTTATTGGATTGAACAACTAACTGCCTATAGTTCAGTTAACAAAGGTATGTTTTAATTTATATGACACCAAGCTGTCATTTAAACTAAAGTAATGCCCGTTTTGCTGTAGTGTTTATTCTTTACTTTGTTATTTCAATCGGGCCTGGCTTTCAGATTAGACCCGAGAGTTTGGCTTAGTGTTCTTCAAATTTCGGGACTGATTTGGCATTGCAAATTGAAAGCACTTGCCACTTCAAACGGTATACATGATGGTAATATTTCTTTTTTTTTGGTGATTATTAATTAGTTTTATTATTCACGCATTTTTGATTATAATGAAACTCTTTTAAAGTTGAAGTCGAGCACAAATCGATTTCTACTTGTATGTTGTGTTTTTTTCTTCAGGCTTTTCAAAAAATTGTAAGCTGACGACTCCTTTAGTTTAACAGAAACTTTCATGCTTCTTTAAATTCTTAGAACTATTTTAATCAACCGGAAATTTACGTGATTACCGATAACAATAAACTTTTAAAATTATTTTTGTCACACTAAAAAAGTTTAATAATATCAAACATATCTGCGTTGTAATTGAATACAAAATATTTAAGGCGTGTGCTATTGATAAATATTTAGTTCGTGACATTTTGAGAGCCACGACTCACCTATTTTGGTTATATAATTTGTCTAAACGTGTGTGAAATTTATTGAAAGCATAAAGATTTTTAAATTAAGGCCACTATAAATATTCTAAAAATTTTGTCTACCGTAATTGGTAAGTTAGTTACGGTTTACCACTTTTTTGCTTTACGATTTAGTTAACGTTATTTGTGAAATTCAATTTTCAAAGTTAAGTTAATGATGTTCGAATAAAATCCATACATGAAAAATTTCACAAGTTCTTTGATTAGTAGCAGTTTTAAAACAATATTGAAAACCGAAAGAATGTTAAGTTCAGATAGGAAATTTTACAGTGCAAAACGAATAATAATTTTTTGGTCACCTCAAAAGTTTTAAGATTTTTAAAAAACCATCGCCCTAATCATTAAGAAAAAATACACTAGTAACCACCAACGCAACTCCACCTATGATGAGTTTATTGCTGCATTAGCAGTAATGGACGACAATGCGCAACAATGGACAATTCTACGATGTGCTTAAGTGTGCTTTAAGCACAGTTAGGACGATGTGATGGCTTGGCTCGATGATCCTTGGTCCTCTCGCCATTTCCTTGATTGCTAGTTTAATTAGATTCATTCTGTAATACCCAAAGCTGTAAATAGTTGCAAGTATTTAAAACTTCAGTAAAATGCACATTCTGCAGTCAGAAAATGTCCTTTGTAGACTGCAAAATTGATGTTCTTTTTGTGTTAAAAAGTTTTTGCTGCGCAGAAAACATGATGGAAAACGGAGTAGCTGTTCGACGGAGTCGCCGCGCGGCGAGCCTGACTGCTCAAGTGCTATGGAACTTTCAAATTGAAGATGATAAGAACAACAACACAATTTTGAAGTAAATAGAAATGGACTGCATTGTTAAGCCATATAGACTCATTGTGAGATGTTTGATTTTGAATGCAAAGAAACTTATCCAAAGCAGATAAAGTGAGACCGCAATTTTTATATAATTTTAAGAAGATACTTTAAGATGTTCTCTCGCTCAAACAGAAGCTTCCAATGCAGTTTTGAAATGCTTTAAGAGCATTTCTTATCCATAGATTATCTGCAAAATGTTAACGTTTTCTGCACATTATTAACGTTTCCCCTTTTTCTTGTTTTTGAATAAATATGTTTTTGTAATTAGACCTGACCGCAAATCATCTATTTGCAAAGAAGATTTTGAAAAGATACCACAAATTCCAACAAGAAGAGGACGAAAACGAAGTATAGCGTCTCCAGAAGACAATCTCAATTTCGTCCCTTCGCCTGAGTTCTATGGAAAGAAGAAAAAATTAGCTGCTGGTTACAGCGGCCATATTTTTTCCATAACTAAGCCATTACTGTCTCCAAAACAAGGAACAACGCAAAAAAAATTAACTGCATCCGTAGCTCCACTTGTAAAAAGCCAACCCACAACCACTACAACCTTTGTTAAACCTGCACATTCCTCCTCGACTACATCACCGTCCAATTCAAATCACATTAATCCAATTCTGCTTCTGCCAGTGTCCTTGCAGGCAAACCAACCTTCAGGACTTGGAACTCATCCTTCAGAAGTAGGAGGATTGTCTTTGGTTACTCTTCAAGCTTCTCCCGACCTATTTAACTGCTTTGGACTAAACAAACCAATCATGAACCCTTCAACTTCTCAAAAACAATGGGATTCTTCCAATTACCATATACCAGCTGTACCTTCAATTATGGACAAACTAAGCGCCAAAATTAGAAGCAACATGTATTCCAAACATTTGCCAGCGAAGCCCATGGACGAGCCTCAACTTGAGCCACTGAACTTGAAAATGGGAGAGACCACTGTACCCAGTTTTAAATGCAGTCAAGCCAAACCTAAAGTTGCGCTGGTGCAACCATTAAACACAACCTACACTGTGACGCAGCAACATAGCGAAACTGATTCAATAAAATTGTTGGTAAAAAGATCGGTCAGCACAGAACCGAAACAAGATTTTCATTCCAAAACACCTCTTGCCAACAAAACGAAACCTCAGCGGAGAAAAAGCAGAGCAAGTCCTGTTAACTTCGGTTCTTCTACAAAACAAAACGAACGTGGAGAAACCAATTCTTTAAAATTGGTGTTAAAACGTTCAACAAGTTCAGAACCGAAGAAAGAGCTTTCCTCAAGCACAATTCTTGCCAACAAAGTGAAACCTCAGCGAAGAAAAAGCAGAGCCAGTCCAGTCAATTTTGAGAATGCAACAAAGCAGCTGTCTGCTCTAACATCCTGCAAAAAGCGTCATGCTAATTGCCCTTCGCCAGGTAAAATGCTATTTGAATTAACACAAAATTTCTATCATGTGTTTTGCACTAAAAAACAGGCATTTACAGGTTCAAAGTTTAACAGAAAACACGCGTTTCAAAATTAATCGTTGGACTTGCTTTTTTTCTCGGCGACTGATGGTATAATTGCAATAAGTTGAAAAAGGTTTTTAAATCCACAATCTAGCAGCAGTTTTTGCTGTTTTATTTTGATCTTTTAGTCTCAACATCGTCTTTCGAAGTTAGTTTAACACAACGCTTGAACAAACTGCTTCTTGACTTTGACATTAATATATCAATCAACGTTATGCTAATGGTGGAATTGTTGGGATTACACCACCAGCTGAAAATTCATTTACGAAGTTTGTAATCCCTTTTGAATTTGAACGTGTGTTTATCTACAAGTTTATACCATGGCTGACTATAATGATACTGTGACATGTTATAACGTCACAAACTGTAGTGTAGTTCGAAGAGTACCTAATTATAACTAAGACGTATAGATTTAAACTTATCATGACTCGATAACCCGGGCATAAATGTATGTAAAGCCGAGGATAAGCCTATGTGTGCACGAAGTATAAATATCACCGAGCATTAAAAATGTTTTGCCGTGAAATTATGATTCAGTATGCCTTTGCTGGTAGAAATGACCATCGATCAGTACGTTTTGGGTTAGGTGTTGCTTTTTTGCAGCTGCTGTTTTTTGTTTTAACTCTCACTTTTTCAATTGGAAGGCTTTATTTCACAGGAAATTTTTATCTAGTTTTTTTATTAATTCTGACTCAAATCTAACCCAAACTCAAAGCGCACTATAAAATTATCCCCAAATCGAACCCAAACCTTAACCTAAACCCTAGTTTTAACCCCTAAAACAGCAAATGAAAAAAGCGCTGATGAATATTTCTCATTTTCGTTCTATTCTCTTTTAACTTAAAAATTTTTGGTGAAATAGTCACTACCTTTTTAATTAGCCTGCACCGAAATACTAGTGGCGTGAGAAGTGGCTCGCGACGGGTGACAAATTTCCATGCTTTACGGTAGAGCAATAAAGCCGTCAGTGACGAAGAGGGCGTAAAAGGCATCCAATTAATACCCATCAGCAGAGGCAGCCTACGAGGAAACAGGGTGCTCCTTTTTCAAATAGAATGAAAAATGGCCTCTTGTCTCTCGGATCTCCAGCACATCCGTCTAATTTCATAATCCATATGGTGTAACCAGAGTTTTCTTTATTAGGAGTTGGTAAACTCTTACTCTTTTTTGTGTTTTTATTATTTTTCTCATTTTCTTTTCTGTATTACACCTCCAGGAGTACTCATGGGTGATGGAGCAGTCATGTGATCAAGTTTACCAATGAAAATACTGAGAATACTTGATTTAATTATGACTTTTTGACGTTGTCCAGGAGTGCTCATGTGTGACAGACGTACATTACTAACCCCATGTAGAGAACTCGGGTGAAACTTGCCTTTCCCAAAATATCATCTTCAGAAAGGATCTGGGTAATTCCAACCGATTTAGGATCCAACCTGTATCCCGCTTGCCGTGCTGATTCGATCTGTATCTATTCAAGGTATACGAAACTAAGTAACTAACATCTGGGAATGTATTCAGATTACGTTTGTTCTTCCCCTGATGTCGATGACGTACATCGAGAACCACGACACACTTGCACTAAAAAGCAAATCAACCTGAGACACAAAGCTGCCCCTGCTCCCGGAACTAGGGACTATGAAGTGTTTGTTGAAATGGTAAGCTATAGAAACTCAATCATTTTTCAAAATAATGCAAACGTACAAAACTTGAGCAAATATTTTTTTATGTACGTTTTAAAAAATAACTTGACTTATCATCAGCAGTAAATAAAACGCGCCGCACGAAGAAAAATCTTCGATATAGTTTTGCCTTCTGCTTCATATTCCGCCATTTTTAGTTGACCTTAGTCTTCCTTTTCATTACTGAGCCACTGGCTTCAATGCTTTCAAAGGACAAAGCTCGTAAAAGCAGAGATAGCAAAGGAGGACACTTATTAGCATCAACTCCTTTAATTGCGTAATATAGAGTATGCAGTGACAAAAGGAAATCGAATTTCTGAAAACTTTGCGATTTGTGGCCCAAGTTTTTCACTGCAACATATGCTAATGCCTGTGGTCACCCCGCACTAAATAGGCCAGAACTTGGCATGGATTAATTAATTATTTTAAAAGACTTGTTTGATTTCATCAAACAAAGCTTTTGTTCTTGCTGAAAAACTGCTCTTTTCATTCCAGAGCTTTTTTATTTCGGAAGAAACTATTTCACCAGGAGTTTTTATCAACTATTTGATTAGTTCTGACTCAAATCTAACTCAAATTCAAACCCTTACTCTAAAACTAACCCAAACCCTAAGTCAAACTCAAATCTTAACCCTTAAAAAGCAATGAACAAAATGCGAATGAGTATTTCTAATTTTTATTTTATTCTCTTTAACTCGAAAATTTCCAGTGTAATAGTCACTCCTAACAAATTGCGTATGTAAATGATTTCTAAATAACGTAAAATAAATGAACAATCTTGTGGAATAAAAAAAGCGCGGATGAATAAAAAAAGCAATGAGCAAAGCGCGGATGAATACTCCTCATTTTCGTTTTGTTCTCTTTAACTTGAAAATTTCCGTTGATATATCTACTCCTTTTTATTTTAAAACTTAAAATTTTTCTTAAGAACTGACTTTTGCGTTATGGGTGTTGAAAGTGCACAACAATGCGTGAACTTACATTACATGTACGTCAAAGGCATTTGCGTAGGCGTTAAGCTCGTTGCTTCTCAAAATTAATACGCTATTTTCAGAAGCAATTTAGCATTGAGGTAATTTTGGAAACTATTAAACTCATAATAGGAAGATAACTTTTTTCCCAGAACATTTTAAGTTAAAGAGAGTAAAAGCAAACTAAGGAATATCATCTGCGATTTTTCATTTGATTTTTAAGGGTTATAGTGTTTGAGTTGTAATTACATTTATTCACCAAGCTGTCTCGGCCAGGAGACAGCAAAGTGAACTTTTGGTCTTCGAGTCATGCTGTCACCTGCCTATCTGTCTAGTAAGGGTTCGGTTTGGGAATATTTTAGCGTAAGAATTTGCGATAGGTTTGGAAACGAATGATCACAAACTAGATAGAATATTTTTGCTGAAATAAAGCTAGCCTATTGCGTTGACCAATATCGTTTTTTTTTTGTTTTGTTTTTCTAAACACTTGCTGCCCTGTATAATTTCCTCTTATGTTCTTTGTTTCTGAACCTCTCAAAAGGGCTATTTTAGTATTTTTCTTCCCGACTTTGGATTTGTCAAAACTTCAGATGTGGCCAGACTGCTGGGTTTCCCCAGCATTATATTTTTTAAGAAGGGGTCGGATAGCACCAACCGCCTTAACATTATCGCAGATGCACAACAACATAATTATGCTCAGCTCGACCAGTAGCCCTAGAAAACTGGCGATTATTGGAACAAATGCACGCGAACAATTAAATTGGATGTGTTGTCAGCATTCTACCAATGGAGTCGGAAATCTCTGGCAAATTCTCCGTTATTGGGTGCTCAACGATTAGACTTGTCCTTTGTCATTGCAAATTTTATGCGTGCATGCAAAATTGTTGTAAAGTTTCGAGGAAAAATTGTCTGGTACATTTTTCAACTTTCTTCATAAAAACATCATTTAAATTGGTCCCGCCAGGCCTTTTTACGCTTCGGTGTGTTCGAGTACACTGAATGGTTTAGATCAAGTGCACATGCTAACCAAATGTTTTTCCTGGGCCGCTACAATTATGTCAGTTGCATGTAACGTCATGTTCAATTTAGATGACTTATTCGGTGGAATAAAGATAGCATTGTCGCAATATTTGTTTGTGCTACAGCAGAATTTCGTTTTAAAGCCGCTCTTGGTCAAGCCAAAGTGATCATTTGCGTCTTTGAATACGAGATTATGCAAAGCCATTGTTGCTTCAAAACAGTAATGACGTAATGATCAAGGCGAAGATATAATATAAATGAAATGCAAAACCACTTAAAATTGTCAAGTATACTTTGATCAGTCGGAAAACAAGGTGCCTTAATTTTGAGGTTTACTGCCAGGTATTGCTCTGCTGTCTAGATCGTGTGCAAATTTGCACGAGAAATATGCTGTAGCAAATAAGAGTGAAACGCGCAAAACCACGTAGTTTTCAATTTTCGAAGCATTACTGCTGCTCGCTTGCGTAGTCTGAGCAATATTGATGTTAACAGGCGCTGAAAGCCATAAATGTAAGCAACTATTTGATAGAATATTGTTGTAACTGATATTTTGAATGGTAGCATACTGCAACATAACGTCACTATACAACGTCTGTCCTACAAGGATAGCTATTCCAATGATTATTGTGCAATTAATCTGTTTTAAGGTGTAAGTTTTCTAACGAGTAACGCTGGAAAAAGAAAACAAAAAAACTATTAATAAATATTTCTCATTTTTTTCTTAAACTGATAATTTTTCGGTAAAATAGTAACTCCAAAAACAAAATGGAAAAACAAAAATTTTTTGTTTATGTTTATTTGGTTGTATTTTTAGCAACGTCGGCTACTTGCAGAGGCCAAGCGCGTTCAACGAGCTAAAGCAAGAGCAAAGGCAAAACTGCAGGCCAAAAAAGAACATGAGAAACGCGTGGTGTCTATCGAAAACCGACCTATCACTGCAGTCGAACCGCTAAAGCCTCAACAAACTACAGAAGCTCGCAATAACGGTTGGACCTGGACTGGAAAACCGTACACTTCCCTTGTCTTTTCCGTGGTAAGACCATAAGACGATTTTTTTTTAACTCAAAATGCCAATGTCTGAATTAACTTAAATCAAGCATTGCCAAAAAAAGGTCAGTGTGGTCAAGTATGATTTCCAAACCAGCAAAAGCATTTTTGGATTTTTGATTTCTGGATTAACCTCTTCTCTCTCTATTTTGATTTCTGGTCCAGGTCTTGGAGTGCCTATACCGGGACTCAACTTTTGGGCTCCACGGAGCTCCTTCGCGCCCCTATCTTTCCAAAGGGTCGGGCAGGATCACCCCCGCCACGAAGAAGATACGTTGTAAAGTTGTAGCACGTATAGTATAGTTTACGGTCAAGGATGCTGATTTGAAGATGTTGCCAATACATCAATAAAGCGATAAGACATCTATACGAGTCAATTCTAAAGACACAAAACAAAAATATCGGTGAAATAATGAAGCAACTGTTTTTACGTCTCAGCGAGCGATAAAGACAATCATGGGGAAAGAGACCCACTCTTTGAATAGTGTGAAAAAGACCATTTTTCTCTCCCGGGTCCTTCAGTCCAACTGGGTCCTGTGGTGTAGTGTTTCTTTTTCACCATGCTCTCATCCACAGAAAAGAACTAGGCAACTCGAACCAATAAACCAAGGCAATCAGTCATTTTGTCAAATACATAATGTATATTGGTAAACTAGAAGAGGTTTGGTGTCAACGATTTTTTGATGACTTATATTTGTGTTATACCAGAACACATAAATTAGGGTTGTTTACTATTAAGCCACGGTACTAAAAGCAAACTAAAACGCTTAGAAACAGCAGAAATATTGGTTAATGCCTTGCTGTAGCAATGCTCGAAATAACAGATTTCCTGCAATGCTTTCCTGAAAAAAGACTGGATATTGTCACATGATCCAAACAATATATTTCCGAGAATTAGTTGCCGTTTGTTGAATGTAAAGTGCATCTGCTCATGTTTCACAAAGCAATTATTCGTTTTCAACGTAACCACATATGGCCATTAACGTATCTCTAATTAGAAGACACCAGAAACTCGTGGTAAGAAATTATCTCAAAAGTGACTTAAGGATTGCTTACCAATTACTACAGGCGACATTAGTTACTTCAGTTAGCCGCTTAGTGTATATGTGCAGAGTATTCGGTACTATGTCGTTTAACGGCAGAGTATGTTTTCAGTGAATTTTCAAGAAAACTAACCCTAACCTCTGCGCGTAACACTCCAAACGCATCAATGTTGAGGCGCCTAAAGTATAGAGTTGCAACGTATAACTTGGAGCGCATAACTAATTGCGCCTAAAGAATTGGCCTCGTTTCTGATTAGCGTTGCTAATCTGATTAAAGTCTTTATT
This sequence comes from Trididemnum nubilum, assembly GCA_963965965.1. NCBI lineage: Eukaryota > Metazoa > Chordata > Ascidiacea > Aplousobranchia > Didemnidae > Trididemnum > Trididemnum nubilum. Next base: position 11,192,075 of record OZ014488.1, on the reverse strand, counting down.
TTTTTCATGCTCCCATTTGTTTCCAGGAACACAGCAAATATGTTCCCCGCCGGTGCTACCCAGGGATGAGCAGAGTGGACAAGAGAGTGGGAACTACTGATTACGTTTTCGTAAAAGATTGCGTGTTTTTACTTCCTGTAGGAGAAAACGAACTTTCGTATATTGCGAAAGTAACAGCACTGTGGGAAAAACCAACAACCAATGAAATGATGGTCAGCCTTGTTTGGTACTACCGGTGCGTTTTTGTTGTATTGTTGTTATATCATTATCTGTTAAGTTTGCCTTGACCAGAAGACACAGAAGACCTAGCGTTTTTGAGTCGAGATGCATTTGTCTTACAGAATCATGCCAAAAAAGTGCCAAATTAAAAGAACTGTATCAATCCAAGAGTTTATACGCTAGCAGTACTTTTTTCGGCGGCGTGTAAAATCTTTTGATTATCTCCGTTTAATTCTTTCGTTGTTTGGCACTTTTTGGTGATAGGATTCAGAGATAAGGAGACACCTGAACAACTACCGGGCCTCAAAAGCTTGCATGTGAAAGCGCTAACTGTTTCTTGTTATTGCTGAACCAGAGTTGTAAACGGGCCGACAAATATAGTACAGAACCCGAAAACAAGCCCGAACCCGGCCCGACCTCGAAAAGTAATTTGAAGCCAAAAGTAGACCAAAAAAATCATGAAAGTTAAATTATGTTCAAAAAATGTCTACCATTGTCGGTTATTGCTCGTAAGGGGTTGATAAAATTACTTACTACTGATCAATTGTGACGCAATAATAACAATGGTGTAGTAATATTCAAATGATGCTTAAACGAAGTCGTTATTCAGTGTTCCAAAGTTATTTTGATTACGCTTTTATAGCACCTACAAGACTACAACACTAGGCAAGCACGCATGTCAAGGCTGAATTAAGCCCGACATTTCGTCGATTTTAAGCCCAAACCCGACCCGAAAAGCCCCGCCTGACTTGCAACTCTGCGCTGAGCGTCAAGCTGGAAAGCTGTACCAATTTATGTAGTCGATGGTTTGACCGGCCTGGGAATCGATCCAGAAACTGCCGTTTCGATAACAGATGTTCTGTCTACTCGTCACATTAATCTATGTGGTTACTTACTTTGATATATGGTCATTTGAATACTGCGGCTATCATTTGTTACGAAGCAAACTTTTGAAATTGTTTAGAATTTGAGACTCTAGCTTGTTATGGTGATGATTATTGTTTTCAAAGCTCTTAATTACTTTTTTTGGCGTTTAAATGGAAATGTCAACAAAAGCACGAAGTTTTAATGCTATTCAGCCCGAAAATAATAATAATTAGTAATTTGGTAGCATGCGCAAATAGTGTCATTTGCTTTTCTAATCAAAATAACAAAAACTCGAAAATTAAAGTGCAGTGCAGTTTACCATAGTGAGAAATAAAATACTTATAACTAGTTTTTCAGATGTCTTTAAAATTAATTTTATTTGGTATAAGGCTAATTTTGAGGTTGAACCCTAGCTTGCTGTTTAAATTGTTGTTGCATAATTGCCTTAAAAATTTAACGATCAAAAATGAGATTGGAGCGAAAATTGCTTTATTAATGTATCGAAAAGCAATAACTACATTTAATATACGCGCTAATAGTCATAATTGAGTCTTAATTAGAGTGAGCAGAGGTTTATTAAAAAGCTGCTATTATACGACAAATGTTAGGAGAGGTTCCAAGATTTTCGTTTTGGGATGTAAAGTAGGATAAAGTTGCAAAATCATCTAGATAAATGACAAGGTAATGCCAGGGCAGATCCCTAATCTGGCAAAAAGTGCAGGAAAGTTGAGACATGGAAATTATAATATTGTTCAAAAAAATTTAAAATTAACCCTTTTGACTAATTGCGAGAACATTTTTGTGTTTATAACCCGAAAAGGCTTTAAAACTTCATTAAAACAGAAAATAATCGATGAAATCAATGTCGCTTTTCTGCTAACTTTCGGTAAAAAACGTCTAGACTCTAAGCAAAGTAGTGTTTTTTTGAACCATAATATCCTTGTGACCGTTTTTTTGCGGACTTGGTAATGGGCCCAAAGTAGGTGGCCTCGAACAAATATTTGATGGCTGCTTCTGTAAAAATTTTTGCATCTAAACTTGGCAAATAGAGGACCTTTTCAGCCTGGTCTTTTCAGCAAAAGCGACTATAAAAAGCTTAATTCTTTGTTTTTATCAAAACTGAAGCTTGCCGTTTTGCAATGACAAGGTATAACATAAGTATTATGTAAATTATGCTTATTCCATCTACACTAATCTGATTTATCAATGTGCTTGATAAAAAAGCTTTCGGTTTGAGCCATTGAAACTTTCGTATCGATAACATGGTATAGCTCAATGAGTAAGTAAACACTTTAAAGGTTTTTCTTAGCCTGCCGGTTTCGTGTCGGGAATCAGTACGAGACCTTTAAAATTAAATTTCGTTTTCAATACACGTCTAGATTTTGACATTTTTGTCTGAAAAATTGCATGGTAATTCGACTGCGTTTGATTTAAACTAGGTCATTTGTTAATGAATCTAATCAATTAAATCAATGCAATAACTTTGATAGTGAGCTTTAAAGATTTTTAAAATGTCAGTTAGTCTTAAATATTATTAGAAACGTTGCGATTTGTAAATTACATTATACTAACATCTGTCAACGCTCTTGATGAAGGTACACTGCAGCTGGTCACCAGTTAACCAAACATACTTGACACAAATAAGACAACTACAACACCAATGTTATCTTTGAAATGCCTCTAATTTCAAAATTGGACAAGTTAATTCTAGGGCTTTCATTAAGAATCAGCCAAACAGACGAAGTAATCTACCCGTTATGGTAGCCCAAACAGACGAAGTAATGCCGTGGTTGATACGCATGATTGAGTCAATTATGATTTGCTTTTGCAATAGCAAGTTAACTTACATTTTAATTCTTGAAATAAATTGGTTATTTCGCTCGATTAATTATTAATAGCTGTTTTAGACCTGAACACACTGATGACGTCAGCAAAAATGTTGACGTAAGCGAGGATGAGCTCTTTGCGTCACGCCACCAAGATGAAATCAGTGTTGCTTGCGTGGAAGAAAGATGTAATGTTCAAACTTATTCTCAATTTTGCAGGTATGTGCGTTTGGTCATTTTCTCCTTCCTCTTACATTCATTGTTTTCTATTTTTTCCTCTTTGTTTCTTTCTTTACTCTTTTTGCTTAAAGACGAGGATATTTTTCTTTCTCCTCCTTTATCTTTTCTTTTTTCCTCTTTTACTGTGAGATAAAAAACACTGTATAGTGAAACAACGTAAAACAAAACCTTTGACGTATGCGATGAACTTTAGCTTTTGTAGCTCGTTTTCAACCTCAACAATTCAATGTAACTAAAAACATTCTCTGCAAGGTCATTATCAAAATAGTCTGGTGTTTGTGTGTAATCAAGAGCTAAATACTTGAAACCCTTTTTAATCTTAGACATAAATATTAAATACACAGTAATCTGAATTACAAAATATTTTCAACATGTTTTCACATTCAAACTGGATTGCACCCCTTTCCACACCAGTTTGAGCAGCAATGGACTGCATTCGAGTAATAAATCTCAGTATTCTAATGCAAGACCACATTAATTATCAACGCCATCTTAAAGACAACAGTTTTAGGTAAAAATTTTTAAACCAAAATGAGCGCAATAAAGATTTTAATATAATAACGTCAAAATAAACTGTTTGTGCTGTCTTGCAAAGGATAAACATAACATATAATATCTTTTGATATACATTTTCTTTAAACACTATCTCAGTTTCTAACATAAATTATTTGGATATTGTGACCGCAACTGCTAATGCCATCCGTTTTAGAAGAGAAAATATGCAACACTTCAGAAACATGAGCATTAGTGGAATGTCATTTTTTTAATTTTGAAGATCCAATGAAGAGAATAATTGCTGTTTTCTTCAGAGAATTGAAAAAAATGTTTTTTGAAAGTGAAAATTTTTTATTGAGAGTGAAAAAACAGTATTGTATATCACAGAGCGCTATTTCCTAGCTGACAAGGAAAAATTATTCAACTTTTCCTTGCAACTTAGCTCTGGCCTCTAAACGAAAAACTTCATTCTTTGGGCCTGAGGAAGCTGAGTGATCGGTTTTTAAATTTCTGCTATTCTAGCTAAGTGGGTTTTGCTTCCTTAAACGTTTTGCTTATTAGCAATTCATTTTTTTGTTCATTCTGAGTCATGGCAGTTAACTCTAGTAACATTAAACCGTTTTCCGCGTGGGCTGTAGAAAACAAATAGCTATTTTGCATAAGACAAAATTGTTTTCTCGCATACGACGAACTGCGTTGTTTGACATTGAATTGCAACAAAGAAGTGAAAATATCCATTTGTCCAGCAACGAGAATGCTTGATCGTATTTCGATTGCAAAGACCCACTACACTGAAATCGGTCGTTGAATAGACGTCATTTTTGTTGCTGACCTTTACTTGCTTCAAAATGAACGCGATTGTAGTCGAGCTAAATTACAATTAGCAGACCTGAATGCATACTTTTCTCGCAATACTAAAAAAGTATGCATTTCTTGGTTGCTGGTGGTCGAAACCGTTTAACTTGTATGCTTGCGGCCACGGGTTCGATTCTGCTGAACGGTATAACGTTTGCAAAATTTGAGTTTAAGCGAAGAAAGTTTGAGCGAAAGCATTGCAATTCAGTATTGTGTATAGAACCTTGCACGGTATAAATACCAAAGCGATCTATACCAACAACTCCATTTTAAAACATGTTTGATGATTCTGAGTAAAAGAATTCAAAAAATCTTGAATTTGAAAAGCTTTTGAACTAAAAAAAACAACAATTTTTCGCTAATTTTATGCGTCAATTATAGTCTGTTTCTCAAAATTGCATTGCGTTTTATCGTTTCTTCCTTCATCAGTTTTTATTTCGAAAAGCGTTTTTTCCCGATTCAAATATTAACTAAAAATTATAATTATTTTTCGAAAGATTATACTTTGTCCGGAAAAACTATTATTGTCATTAATAAAAAATAATAAATATCGCAACTAAATAAAATGTTAAGAGAAAGAAGAACGCTTAGAAAATTCCATAACATCGCTCTACGCAATTTAAATTGCATTTTCTGCAAAATTATGACTATTTTTTGACTTTTTGGGTGTCGTTATGTGTCGTTATTGTTCCTTCTTTTCCTCTCATAAAGCCAACCAAAGGTGAGTCAAAACGCAACTAAAACTTCATACAGTTCCTTTTCACAATCATTTTACGAGTGTTAAATACAGTAGTTAGCTTTTGATGTCGAAATACCGCTTCGCAAATTAGCTTTTGAAATTGTTACATTTACGATAAAAGTTTATCTAGCATCTGCCAACTTTCGACTTGGTCTACAAAACCCACCTGGCTCTGTACAATGTACATACATTGAAAAGAGTTCCTTTAGAATTAAAAAATTGTATTTACAAGTTGCTCAATTTTTTGTAGGTTTTGCAGCGTTTGTCATTAATCAAGTCTTTTTTCCCACCATTCAATTTCATTCCCCACCATTGAGGTTGTTGGTTTGAGTTGGGGTTTGGGTTTTGTTACAGGACTTAACAGCGATTCAATTTGGGTTCGGAGGAAAGGGATAAATGAGATAAAAGTCAGACTTTACACGTCGCCCCATTTTTTGTTTTGTTTTCTTTTTGTTTAATCTCCCAAATCGTTGAATGTAATTGTGTCAACTGTCAAACCCAGTTCTAGCATTAGGCCAATGTTTGAATTGTTTCCAGCAATAGTTGTTACATAAAAGTTACTTGTTGCATGCTCGAAATGCATAAAATAATCAAATGGAAAACGCAAAACGAAATCTTTTTTGATTTTTTTTCTCTAAAATTTTATCTCTTTTAATTGTTTTGAAAATGAAATAGAATAAAGTTAGTTGTATTTTTGACGAAATGCAAGTCTATCACTTTGTGACGGACCCGAATTGTGGCAAGATCGAAATTACTCGTACGAGAAATATGATTTCGGCAGTATTTCATTAAGTAATTTGCAGTTTTTCGGGTCATAATTTGTAATCATTAAAAAGTTCAATCGTGAAAAATGTTAAAGTTCAAAATTTGTCATTTTCTCAGAATCAGCACAAACTTGCCAAGTACTTAAGTAACAAAATTGCCCCTAACAAATTTTCAATCGGAAATAGTTGGAGCTTTGCCACTTTTTTGCGTTATAAATTTTACAGTAAAGCAAGATCACCAAAACCGCTACTTTTAGCTCATAATAAAATTTGCACACATAATAATTTCAAGATTATGAAATTTAAATAATCAAAAAAGAAAAGAAGTACAGTTCTTGTCACAACAAGGATAAACCTTACAAAATGAGAAAACGATGCATTAAGTGTGAAATGGGTGTTGTTTGGTTTGGTTTGTGATCCGCTTTTTTTGTTAGGTCGAAAAAAAAGTCAAGTTTTACAATTGTAGAACGAAATTCCATTTATTTATTTATTTTATTTTATTTTATTTTTTAGCAAAAAATACACTTTTCCGCATTAAAAATACAAGACTATACCGAAAAATGGGCTAAATCGATACAAAACTTCAGTAGAATGGCAAATTTTGAAAAATTTTAGTTATCGTTTGTTTGCTCGATTGTTTACTTTAATAATCATGACTCTAGTTAGTTGGGTTCGATTCTCTTGAGAGTTATTATCTTTAATTAGAGGAAATGACGCAAATCCGGCCGTGAAATCGGGTTAGCGTCATGCATCACTTCTTAAAATATCCTAAGCATGCGTAAACCAAACATATGCTCAGATTAAGTTTGAATATTCATAAAAGATTAATGTTTTATTAAAATCAAAATGATGCTGTTTAAATGTTTTTGTATTTTTTCTATCCTATTTCTTTTTGATATCATCGTCCAATTACTATTTCTTTTTTCTTTAGTTTTGTGATGCAGCACAGTTAGAAAATCAAAAAAGACAGGAAACACTAGGAAAAAAACAACAATAATAATTAGTGTTTTTATCCGAATTTTGAGAACCTCATATTTACTTTATCAAGTACTAGCTTTTTGTTGAAAATCATTTGTGTATAAAACGGTTTACATCGCATCAAATTCGGCCAAGAAAACGAGTTAGCATCATGCATCTTTTCTTAAACTATCCTAAGTATCTTGTTTTTTGGAGTTATTTTTTACCTCGAGTCCGTAAAAAGTTTAGCTAAAAATCATCTCGCGTTTTGAGGTGCCAAATTATGGGCTGGTATTAAAAAGAACTTAAAGTTTGAACTTGTATGCGATTAATAAGAAAATTAAAGCAAATTTAATAATTAAATAAACTTTCTTAACTGATAATCAAATAAAAACAAAATTACAAAATTGCTAAAGTAGTGTACTGTAGTTGTACTAGGAAATATCTGATATCGCTTATTAACGCACAAAAATTAACTTGCTGAATGACAAGGAGCACCTTGACTCGATAACCGATGAAACGGTTCTTTCAGTGTGCTTTGCCAACCACTAGGACTGTGTTTGTTTCAAAGCATTTTTGCTTGTTTGTTTGTTTTACGCCAATTGTGAATTGGTGAAATAAATCTCTCTCTTCATTCTCACAAAATACGTCGCTAAGCTCCTAAAATGAATTTGGATTTCATAATTTGGCTCCGAAATATACTCCAAGGTTTTCTAAAAAGGATGGTTTGACATCTCATTTTATTTTCTTCGATGGTTTGGACAATTTTTTTGCGACATTCGTCCCCAAAACATTACAATACGTTTACGGCATCCTTCTTTAGTTTTCCGAACAGACTATGATACAAAAATACCTTAAACTTATAAAAGTCATTATTTCAGTTGATATCAATTGAAAATTGCTTGAAAGTTGTTTTTATTATCGTTGTGTCTTTCCTAGCTTTTCTCCTTGTTCTGCAACTTTTAAACAAGGAGGGTTTAGGCCCGGTCTACACCGCGCGTAATATCGTGAGTGCATGAAGTACTTTTTGTTTGACAAATTCAGTACCCCCAGCGTACTGCGTCACCAGCGTACAAACTGTCAGTCGGTTAAAATACACTTTTTAGCTCACGGTTTTACGCCCAGTGTAGATCGCCCTTAAGCAGCATACATAAAATTATTTTTAAGTGGTAGCCCCGGTCAAAAATGGTAAAGTGCATTTCGTTGGTTGCAAAGAGAGTTGGAAAGCATATTAGTGCTGGGAGATGCTACAAAGGTGTTGGTAATCGGAAGCTTATTAAGTCTACAAAAATAATTGCTAATACAATACAGCGCTTTGAGTCAACAATACCAGCTTGATAGATTGCTATATTCTATAAGTTCTGCTAATGCTGTTTATTGTTACTGAACAAAGGTCATGTGAATGTCCTTGTAATAAATTACATAGTTTGCATTTTTGATGACGTCTAGATTTCATTTTACAACCATGGCGTATTGTTGCCATCTAGTGGCATGTATATATTAAGCAGGAGCATCCAAATAATCCATTATAGTAAATGTTTTTAAAATTTCGATGCGAATTTTTGGTGTGAAATAACTTTTTCTTAAATTCATATTATGCCGTTGTTTAGAAAATCTCTGCGCTTATATTGCTTTTAATTACAAATAGAAAGTTGCAGAAAATGCTCTGCGTAGAAATCAGAAAATCTTAGAATTAGAAATTCAACAAGATCAAATTTAAATGTTTGTTTCCGGCACTCAAACTAAACTACTGTAGAAGCAACATCACAGTCTTACAAACTCTTCTATTTTTCTCGTTGTGCTTTTTTGATCGTTTATACTTTCATATGCTTTATCGTTCCGAATTACTTCGTACAAATTATTGTTAACTTTTCATAAGAGCTAAAAATAATTTTAACAGACTCTAAAGGCAACCAATTATGCATTAGAGACTGTCAACAACTTTTTAAGGTTAGGGTTGGAAGCTGGCTATTTCAACGTAGTGGTCACAGTTTAGAAGTCGCTGTTTTGACGGTTGCTGTTTGGAACGCAAGCCCCAACTCTGTTAGATTTTTCTTAGTGTACGTATATTGCACGATTGCTGCAAGAAATGATATTCTTCACATCACGCTACCACTAAAAATAGTTCCCTATCACCGCACAAGGAACCACTACTGGTAGATGCCATCGATTGTGTCTTAGGGTGGGCAATATGGCACTGCGTTTTCAACCTAGATGAACCAAGTCCTTGATTCAGAATTTAACGGCTTGACTTATTTTTCAGAATCCATGCCAGAGCTCAGAGAGACCGCATGTGGAAAAAGGACGACTTGCGACGAATCGTCCCTGACATATCGCCGCCGATCAACTATCGCCCAATGCTTCCCCGCGAGACCCCGATGAGCAGCGTTGACATGTTCTTTTGTCGCCATCTTTACGACGTGTTCCAACGTCGAATTAAAAGCAAACTTCCTCCTCCAACTTCGCTCACCCACTAATGAAGTCACGTTCGCCTTGGTGCGCTGCAAAAGCGCCATATTCTTCAATCTGCTTGCTTGATGAACGCCGTATTCCGACGAGTTTCCTCCAACACCTGCAGTCTAAACTTTGACCGTGCAGTAGCTGTGTAGGTTGATTCTGAACCAATATAGGCGACTATTTGTTAAATATTGGATTTTTTTGCGGCCACAGTTGTTGGAGAGAAGAGGCAGCATTGGTATGCCACTATGCCTGCCTCCCCTCAGCTGCTTGAGTTGAACTGATTGAGTGGATTACAGATTAAAAACTATTCAAATGCTGTACATAACTCTTTGTATATCCACCTTTCTGGCCTGGTTTTTGATTGCTCTTTGTTCAGTTATACAAACCCAGAACCTCCTTCTTCTTTCCCTCAAACCCATAACCGCACTGGAAAATTGGGCATGTCCAAGGGTGTTTTTCGAGTATTGTTGAAATTACGGTTGCTTGAACGTATTTCATTGCATTGCAATAAAAAGCTGTTCAGTTTTTTTAAATTTGTTTTATGTTTAAATTTTTTTTGCTGTTGGTTGCATTTTACTTCATTATTTTTTGGTGTTATGGTGTGTTTTGTATAATACTTTTAACGTCGCTTTAGTTGTTGCTGCTATAAATTTTATTTAGCGTTTATTTCATCACTGAAATTTTACTCTTGCTATTGCAAATTATCGCAAATTTACGAAAAATGTTTGAGGCTTTCGATTGAATTGGTTGTAAAAGTGTTGACGTCGTTTTCTTTGCTTGAAAAACTATAACTAAATATCATAAAGTGGTTTTAATAAATTTCGCTTGTTGTTGCAAACTTGTTTAAAGTTAATAAATTTTCTACAGTAGTAAAAACGACAAACGCTTTGCTTGCTTTGCATATTAATAAGTTTATAAAATTAAAATTTTGATTTATTTCCATATTTAAACACTTGTAAAGTGAGGAAATTTTGAGCTACAATTTTTTTGCAATATTGACTAAATTTTCTTTTTAAGGTGTGTGCATAGCTGTATGCATTGTTAGGTGTAGCATTAAGGTGAATTATCGTTTATGATTTCTCTAAATGTTAACCAATTGCAAAGGTGGCTTAGAATTTTAGAAAACAAAGTATTATAGCTATTGAACAAACTTTTTTTTGCATGTTTATTAAAAGAAAATGTAAAGACTTTGTGAATTTTGAACTTAGTTTAAATTTTCACAAAGAAGCTTTCTAAGCGCATTTTGAATTTGTTTAAACTATCATCTCTCTATTTAGATTTTACTCATAAAAATTTGTTACGGAATTTCCTTTTCAAATATTAATAAAATTGACGATATAGCTTATACGTCATAGCTGTCGCGTGAACTCTAAGATCTTGGTCATGGTGTTGTTATACACTTGTACGATGTACAGTATATTGCCTTAAGCATTTTAGAAATGCAAAAAAAAAACTTTTTTAGTGCTGTGCGTATTTTGTTTGTTTATTTTTTGTGCTTTAAGTTTTGATTCAGTTATTGATTATTCGGTATAATAAACGAAAAATTTTTTCTCAAACTTTTTGTGTTTTATCTTGTTGCAATATTGTTAAAAACACACTGCAATTTTCTCACGCCTATGGTATAGATAACAGCTGTTTGTTATAAACTGTGAACGCAGTTACAGAGTTTGAGATACAAACAGTGGCGCAACCATGGGAGGATTAAGGGGGGGCAGGGCTAAAGCCTCCTCTTAGCCAAGTGATTAAAAGAATTAACCCAAACTTACATGCTTTAAATGTGTATTGAATATGACCAATATGTAAGTGGGCTGAAGGGCCGAAGTAATTTTGTTCTTTCGAATGACTTTCGAATCTTAACTAATAGTTTTTTCAAATGATTCCACAAACGTGTGAAATGTTATCTTAATGGCATTGAAATGGATATTTTTTGCCAAATCTCAAAAATCACTTAAATCCCGGTCTGCTAAATGCTAGCAAACTTGTCGGAGCGCAAGCCCTTTTTTGTCTTCCCCTTCCCCTTAACAAAATCCTGGTGGTGGGCCTGGCTGCAAATGCTTTCAACAAGTCCATGCGAGGTTGTTTTGCTTGGAGGATAACTGCTTTTGTTTCAAGGTTTGTGACTTTCCTGTACTTTGCATATCTCGTTTCGTTTTCGCCTTAGCCAAAGAAAAAAATCTCAAGCGGAAGAGAAAAAGCTATAAAGACTTCGATCTTTTTTCAGTACATGGATTTAATATGTTTTCGCTACTTATTAGCCTTACAATAATAGCGCATATGAAATCAGTCGTTTTACTCCTAATTAGATTTAGCCAAAACATGGCTTATCCGAATTCTAAATATAATCAAAAAGCAGACTTTTATTTAAACTAAAATGTTGAACTAATGATGCCTTTTAAAGGCAATATTGATTTCAATATTGAAGTAAAAATTACATCAGACTGATTTTGGTTCCGTCTATAAGTTTTGCTGAAAGTATGCTTTGCCCATTTTCTCGCTTAATATTTGATATTTTCAATTTTAGACAACAAGAGAACATACTTGCTGATAATTCTTATAAAAATCAACTGGCAATAGTAGAAAAAATAAGGCAGTGTCGAAAACATGAAAGTTTTAGCGCGGAATTTTGTGGAAGTCTAGTTAGAGATAAGATTAGGTTTGGGGATGTGGTGGGTGTTAGAGCTAAGGTTAGAGCGAAGTTTGCGGAAAAATAAATTTCCGTGTTTTTGGCAGACGCATTGCAGGACCATATTTACTATATGGTACAATGTCACCACATTTTTCACCTCTGTTTGGCAGAAAAATGCAGCGAAACCTGGCGAAAACTTTTTTTTGACCTTTACTCTTATATACATGGCAGGAGAGTGCATCGAAAATTCGGAAAGTGCCAGGGGCCCTGCGCAATGTAAATTCGGCCCTGACCCGACGGTTGACGGAAAATTTCAAATCGGCAATTTCTTTCAAATGGAACAAAGTTGAGAAATTGCGCTCCACGTATCGAGGTAATAATTTGATTCGATCCCTTGAGGCTTCTTAAATTCTGCAATTGCAGCTGATGCAACTGCTGAAAGTCGTCTTTCTTTCGTGTTTGGTCGTTTCTTTTTTTAATTCAATACCGGCAATAAATAAGCTGGCACTTGTTAATGTTATGTGAGGAATTTTGAACGCTGTAAGCAAACTTGTTCGCTATTACGGGTACTCTACCGTTGTCTTGCAAACCAATTATTCTACAGTTTACTCAAACTACTTCAGTTTTGAATTTTTATATTTTAGGGGGTTAAATTGTAAAGTTTTTTTGATAAGTAAAATAGCATTAGTCTGGATAAGCTCAAAATAAAATAGTATTAGTGAAATTCTTTCTCTAAAACACAATATGCATTCACATTAGAACAATAGCCATTGATGCTGTAGCATGAAGATTCTATATCATTTCTCTTTCCATTCTACCCAAGCTTGCCGGTTCTGTACTCTGTAGCAGGTGCTCTAGTCATTAGACCACTACTCGGTTCAAGACAGAATATTTTGCTATCAGCCAGGCAAAAAGTCCAAATATTTGAAGATAACGTTTAATTTTTTTAATTTTTTTTTTCAAGAAAGTCTTACTCGACTCTAGCTACTGAAACAAGAACAAATAAGTTTCGTTCACGAAAAAACGCATTTTAAGAAAGCTAGTTCAACAAACCAGAATACTAAAACAGAGCTATATGGTATTGAGATAAATAAAAAATCCCTACTTGTTGATCCCAGAAAGGGGGTAATTTTTCTTGTTCATATACCTTATAACAACTACCCCCACTGACGATCCCATAAGACCAGGCGTTAACGCGTTTGTCTCTGGAGCGGGAGGTTGGAGGTTCAAACCTAGAGCGAATCAAATCGGACATAGCGTTGCCAACGGCTCGCCACCGCTGCAACACTTCTTCAAAAGAAGCTGAGTTGCTCGGTTGCAATGAAATCGGCCGCGTCAATTCGTTACACGCTTATGCGTAATACAACTTAGAGCGTAGTATAATGAATAACTTGCTTTTATGATCCATTAAGTGATTTAAGTTAATCTGACAGTTAATAAATGTTATATTTTGCTCTAACCGTTGATTATACTGGCTCTTTTCGGATGCAGATTTCAAAAAGAACAGAAGAAATCAATTTCTTTTTGTGTTGTAGATTTCTAACTAAAATAATTAATCATCGCTATTAAACATCTCTGCTTAGCCAATAACCATGGCAAATTACGTAGCTGTTACTTAATTTCTAGTAAGTGGCGCTAACAAGTCGATCACGGAACTTGCAAAAAGTTTAAATCTTCAATAAATCCTGCTCTTACTGGTGATTTCATTGAAACTACTGTAATCCATTTATTTATATTAAATTTTTTTAGATAATGACGTATAATATCTTCAATTTCCATCGCTTAAAAAACTGTAAAGTTCTCAAAGCAAATTGACATAATTATTGCCAATTAGATTAAAAGCTTCAATAAAATTTCAATATCGCAATAATTTCTTAATCATCAATCGTCAATCATGCTAGATCCCTGAATTATAATAGCTTTTTCAAGAATCTCAGGCCAAGTCGAATTTACTCTACGTGGGAGACGGTGTATTGGGTTTCAAGCAGTTACGCTGTTTTGCTTTAAAAAAATCAAAATTTTCATAATTTTAGTTTTCAAATTGATCTACCATTCCAAAACTGGGCCTTCACACTGTCTCTTTTATGCTGAATATCAAGTAAGAAAATATAGATTATTCAATGAAAACTATTTGTAATTGTTATTACATTTTATTCACCAAGTTGCCTTGGCCAGGAGACAGCGAAGGGACCTTTCGGTCTTCGAGTCAAGCTTCCCCCTGCCCACCTGTCTACCACACACGGCGGAGGCTTCATACTGCCCCTTTAATTGCTGAACGTCAAGCAGGGAAGATGGTGAATACCAATTTTTATAGTCTTTGGTTTGACCCGACCGGTAATCTAACCAGAGTCTACCGTTTCAGCAGCAGACGCTCTATCCACTTGACCACTAATCGGTAAGCTACTGTAAGATCGAAAATTTGTAACGCTAAGATTGAAAAAATGTTTTAAAAACCACAGTTTGCTTGATCCGATAATAAACAATCTATAAGCTATACTGCTGCAATAATTTGGGCAAGTGGCCGAGAGGGTAAAGGCGTCATCTTTACGACTCACGAGGACCCTGATCGCACGATCTGGGTTCAACCCGCACTCTGGCCAGGTTGTTGCGTCATTGAATAAAACGCTTTACGATGATTATCTCTGCATTGTGACTTCGAACCAGTAGCTAATTCAGAGGAGCAGAATTCGAAAAAATGCACTGTAGCATTGGATCACTAAAAACTCCTTATAATATGCAGGTGCGGATTCCTCCAAACACAAAGTGCGTTTCGCAATGAAAAGTATGGTAGTCATCCAATAGTTAGCGTCTGACGCTTGCCAGTGGCAGGAGGATAAATATGCAACAACAACAACTATTACGAGTTTTCGACCTTCAGGTTGATTGGAATTACTTAAAACTTTTCTTGTGAATGAGAGTATGACGCAACAGAATGTTACCCAACAGAACACCATCAATCAACAGAGGGTGGAAACCCGGAAGAGAAAGAGCTATTTTCATATCATTCAAAGAATGAGCACCCCTTGCCTCCACAAATGTAATTTCATCTTTATTTACCAAGTCGCTTTAGCTGGGAGATATCGAAGAGACCTTTCGGTCTGTACCATATCGAAATAAAAAGTTTACAAACGTTTCCATTTTTATACAATGTGAATTTTATGTTTTAATGTGCTTCATTTATTTCAGTTTTTGATTTAAATTTAGCAAAAAATCTTCATTAAATAAATAAAAAAAATTTGATTTAGAATCCAAGTTATAAGGCTAAAGCTAAGGTTAAAGTTAAATTTCAAACTGAAATTAAATTACGCCGTACTTTTCAAGTGATTGCAGTAATGCATTTCTAAGTTTGAAACGTTTAAACCTAACCAAGTTTTAATTATTTATATGCTGTATAACCGTTTTTATGTTTAATGTTTCTTATCGGAATTTCTTCGAAAGTTGCCCCAAATTAAGTTTTAATTGATTGGGAAAACTGCGTCATTTATTGATTTTTAATCTCAAAGACGACCGAGAAATGTATTGATTAAATGCTCACTACAAAGCAAAATAAAATGACCAACACAAAATTTAAAATAATGCAAGACAAAATAATGTTTAAACAAATAAATTTAAAAATTCCGCTATAATGCTAAATTATGTCTTTGAAGTGATAAAAATATTGTTCAACAAAATAATGATATAAATGTTGCTAATATATTGATAAAGTTCTTAGGAACAAAATCAAATTCTTTATTTTTCACCTCAGAGCCAATCCTTTTGCTGAAATGAGAATACTAATTTAGTCAATACCAGGCATTAATGAAACAGCATTCATTAAACACCTTTTGACCTAGTTATTTCATATTTTGTCTGACACAATAAAAACAAGAACAATTCATCAAAGTTGCCTGCAGTTTCAAAAGCACAGTAATAGCAGTAATTTCAACAAACAAAAAATCGCGCAATAAAACTGTAAATAAAATAAACAATCAAAATTACAAGCTTTTGCATGAGCATTGCTACCAATTTAGCAATTAAATTTGCAGGCTTTGCAAAAAGGTGCTCAAAGAAAATTGAAAAATATAGAAATTTTCTTTAGCATTGTCATCGCTGCGTAATATATATCAAATCAAATCTCTTATTATACTCGCTGTATTATGACGAAGCGTGTAACGAGTTTGTAGGGCCCCATCTCCGCGTCATTGCGCCAGGGCAACACAGCTTATTTCGTAGAAATGTCGCTGCGGTGGCGAGCCGTTGGCAACACTGCGTCCAATTTGACCGGCCCAAGATTTAAACCTCAGACCTCCGCTCCAACGACGAACGCGTTACCGCTTGACCAACCGGCCGGTGCGTAATATGTATGTAATGTTTATATGCAATAAAAATTAAAAATATAAATATAAACCATCATGCGCAAATTATATTAGGCTTAATCAGTACTTAAATTGTAAAATTTTGCTTGGGGGGACGCATTTGCAGCCTTGACTGAACTTTAGTGAAGATTACATAAATCCGTCGACGAAATTGAATGAAAACCAAAAAAGATAAAAGTCTTCGCCGAGAGTCCAAAAACTCATTAGTTTTTTCGCCGGAAATTAGGTGAAGACCAAAAAAATAAAATAAAATAAAGGTCTTCGTCGAAACCTGAAGTGTTTTTTCTTCTGAATCACTATTTCCGCGGAATTTGGTGCTATATTCGACCGGATTTTGTAGGTCTTTTTCCTCTCATCAACCAGCGCTGGACGCCTAAATCTCGATGAGGGGACACGTCCCCCCCGTCCCCCCTACAATTTAAGTACTGGGTTTAATCGCACTGATCCATTTATACTATTATTAATCAGTACAATACATTTTTTTGAGGTAACTGCTTGACTGGACGACCGTCCAGGTCATTTAGCAGCTTCCTTTTGCAATGTGATTTCCAATTTATTGTATTGTGTTGTTTCGCTAACGAAAATAAACTTGAAACTCGTACTGCTTTGGTTAGGTTGTCCTAACTCGTTATTCACTTTTGCTAAATCTAAATGTATAACGATAATTTTTTTGTTCAAAAACGATTAGAATCTCAAAAACGAAGAATTGAAAACCTATCAACCTTTATCACTAGGATGTGCTCTTATTCTCAAGTTTTTAAGCACTGGGTCTTAAGGCCCGTTGTACGCTGGGCGGAAAATCGTGAGCGCACATGAGCGTAATTTTTTTTTTTTTTAGACACAAATTCAGTTTGGCCAGTTTACCGCCTCACCACTGTGAATCTGCCAGCTGATTAAAATAAACTAAATGATACGCTCGAACGCTCACGGTTGTATGCCAAGGGTAGACCGGCATTAAGGATATTGACCGCCTGACCGGCTAGCTCAAAACTGGACAGTGCGTGCAAAAATATTAAACATAATTGTTAAAAGTCTTTTGCTTACTACCAGTTCCTTCTGTACGATTAGTAACAGTGTGCGGTTGATTTAAATGCTCTTCTCGCGCTGGAAATACATTGTTTGTTGAAGGGCTACTGACCATTGAAACCATGTATTTATCAGGCTGCTGAAAAGCCTCGATCTCATCCGTAGGAAACATTGCATCATTTATGCTGAAGTTCATTGCAATGGGATTTGTAACCGGGTCATTGTTTGACCTATACTGCACATTTTCAGCGCCGAAATCAGGGGTGCTTATTATTTTTCTATAGTTTGGGGGCGCTGAGGGAAGTTGCTTGGCGCTGTTTAATGTTTGAAATTGAGGCTCAATTTTTTCCCCAGTTCCTAAAACGTGTACGCTCTGGTACCGAAGTTGACGCTTCTGTTTTCTCATTAATCTGCGACGTTTCACATAAAGCTAAAAAAACAAAAAAGAATATCAAGAGGTTTATTTCATTTTTATTATCTATTACTGCGTGTAAAGTTTGGTAATGCTGATTTTTTGCTCCATCTTACTAAAAGCTCTATGGTAAATGTCATAACCAGTATTTGATAATATTAAGATCATGTACTACTAAAACATACGATCGCAAGTGCAAGCATTCGAAATGAGTTTTTCACGAAGATTTGGCGTGTGCAAACCTCTGAGGTTCGAAACCTTCAAGCATCGGGGAGCCGCTTCGAAGAATTGAGAGACTTCAGCTTGTCAGTAGGCCCAATAGTTAAAACGCCCTAGGAACGATTTCAAGCAAGCTTTACTTGTTACAGCAAATAAAAAAACGGCTTGCTGGACGACTTCGAAAAGGATGAATATAACTTATCATAGAAGCTCTTGGATGGAATTACTTGCGTGAAATTAAGGGTGATGAAAACCGTGGAGTGCGGTGGCTTAATTTCAAACTGCTGCCCGAGTGCTTCATGGAAAAGCTAGCAATCAAAATAGTACAAACAAGCAAAAAAAACAAGAACAAAGGAGCAAAGAAGTGCAAAGAAGCAACAAAAAAACAAGGCCAGGCAAGGTAGAAGAGAGTTGTGTTATGGTAGACATCTTACAGGAATGAAAACTAAAGAAATCAAATGAAGCTGATTCAAAGTCAAACTTTACGTCATTGGAGTTTGCCAAATATTGCCCTCTCAACCACAATTTTTACCTCCATGAAATATTTGTTGCAAAAAAATTTTGATACCGTATTGATATCAAAATGAAAAAATACATTTTGAGTGGCTTATGGTAAGTGGATGCTGTATAAGTGAATAATTGGCAACTGCTGTATAAGTAGGCTACCTTTAAGTCAAGTCAAAAATGAAACATTTAGGGTCCAAAGACCAAAAACTAATAAGATTAGTTTTTGTCCCAAGATATTAAGACCAGTAAAGTAATGGAAACGAGGTCAATGATGGGACAAGGAAAAATGATCTAATTCATACCTGCGACAGCGTAATTTTTGACAGAGATTAATCTTTATAGTATATGAGTACTGTAGTGCCACCTGCAGTATACTGTACCTTCCAAAATAGATAAAGAAGTTCCAATGCATTAAGAAACAAGCAAAGGATGGTGATGATGAACATGAACCACAAAAAGATTGTCTTTTCCATGGGACGCGACACAAAACAATCTACTGTATTCGGGCAAG